>JBBPCS010002435.1:0-13515 GCA_037974645.1 Hollardia meadi
CACACACACACACACACACACACACACACACACACACACACACACACACACACACACACACACACACACTAACCTGAGACATTTATTCCTCTTGCGTGCTGCAGGGTGACAGTGGAGGGCCCCTGGTGGTCAAAAAGGGAAATGTATGGTGGCTGGCAGGGGACACGAGCTGGGGGATTGGATGTGCTCTCAGGAACAAGCCAGGAGTCTACGGGAATGTGACCTACTTTATGAACTGGGTATATGAGCAAATGCAGGTACAGTATGTTAGTGCAACCGAGAAGTCATTATTCTGTACAAATGTGATTTAAGGACCGACTTTTATCAGAAAGATAACTAACAACAGGGACTCGTCATACATCATTTATCAAGTTTTCATGAGGAATGTGTTACAGCCAACAGAAGCAACATAACACCGGGGGCCTCTTGTTGCATGCACGTCTAATGTTTTCACATATTTTATCCTTTGGTCCACTAACCTAAGGCTAAAACTCTACCTCAACCCCATGGACCTGCAAACAGAACAATGAGATAAACTGCAGAGAGATACAGACAGACAGATTCTCTCTCTAAGAATCAATGCTCCAGGTTTTTTTTTTTTAAATTTAATTTGTCACTCCCCTCATCTTTTTTTAAATCTAATGATAATATGAAAGATATACAAATGGAGCTAAAAGCCTTGTAGATGTGCTAGATTAAATCTGGCAGCAAACAACTGATTAAGAGACAGCTTAGGAGACCAAGCAGGTGACACTATGTGAATCTTGGTTCGGCGTGAGTGACATGTAATGCTTTCAACTTTATCATTATTTATTGGTTCATATGTTTCTTTTTTTTTTACCCCCACAGAATGAGTGACGGAGTTCTCTGTGAAACTGAAGACGAAACCTCTTTCATTAATCAGCAGTACTTATTTTAACACACACTTTGCACTTTAAATCTGAAACACAGACAGAACATATTGATCAGGAAGGTTTTCTTTAAAAAAGGGGGGAAAAAACAGATGGTATAGATAATGCTGATGTATCATTTCATTCTTTTTATACACTGGTTATTAGTACAGATTGAATGTGTGTAGTTGAGTAAAATCAAGCTATTTATTTGTTGTAATAAAACAGATTTTGCACAAAGAGTTTTATTTTGACATTTTGTGAGTAATGTCCTGTAGAGATTGCCTGCTTTAGTCAAGTACCTGCCTACTGGAGCAAACCCTGCCAGCCCGTGCAGTTTGACTCTTATTGCAGAATTCATGGCATACTCCTGCAACATGTATCCAAATCCCCCTTTGCAAGTTCCTGCATCCACCTGTTGGCATGATGACAACTGCTGGCGAAGACTGTGGGATGTGGTTGAAAGCTCAGGAAATGTGTTAGTGAGATTTTATTTCTAACTAATGCCTCCAAGTGAACAGACTTCCACACGCTTTTAACATTGTCTTGGCCCAGTGTAATTCACTTTTTGTGTGTGTCATATTTACTAAATGACACTGGAGTCACTATAACATGATGTGTGGGTGTAGCTTACTGTGACACTGATATGAGAATGTAGCTCTCTGTAGTCAGACTTCCAACCTTTGCATTCCTTTATCACCAGTCACTTACTTCCTCTCAGCAGCTATTTTAAGATAAGATAATCCTTTATTGATCCTGCAGAGTTGAAATTCAAGGCAAGGCAGGTTTATTTGTATAGCACATTTCAACAACAAGGCTTTACATAAAACATAAAAGGCATCAAGACAATGTAAAAGCAACATAAGACCAAAAACAAATTAAAGGTAAAAAATAAATACATAAAATAGCATTAAGATATAAGAAATACAAGAGTAAAATATACACTGCAGTGAAGGAAATGGGCAATTCTTTGATTTAATAAAAGGCAGTGGCAAACAGAAAAGTCTTCAGATTCAGGCGTTATTTGTGGACAGTTATATTGTTTTTTGTTCCTTTCACGTGTTTACAAGGTATTCCTTGTAGTATGATGTTGAAGTTTGTTGAATCTACTGTTTTCACTAATTCTGTGAATTCCTATTATATCTTCCTTAGTTACATATATTTGGTTTATTATGCATACTGAGTTGGTTATATATCATGTATGCAAGTACCTCACATGGATACGATTTGCTCTCTGTATTAACCTGTATTACCAGACACCCAACAGTCATCATCAATGTCAACGGATGGATTTATTCCCTTTGCTCCTTGTGTCTGACTGCAAAACCATGTGTTAATTCTCACCACTGCAATCCTGCCAGTAGGGATTTTATAATCATGTACAGCCAGCATTTTTACTTTACGGCATTTCCAAATCCAATTTTGCCTTCCCATGTGCTGAATATTAAAAAAAAATAATTGAATATAAAAATAAGATATGAAGATTTTTCAATGTTTTGCATATTGAAAGAGTGTTCATTCATTGTTCCATTTTAGGGGATGGTGTTAATCACCAGTCAGTCTCAGACGGTAGTACCAGTAAATGCCCAGCAGGTGTCACTGTCGCCGTGTGAGTGAGACAAGAGCGCGCGATCTCATCAAACTATGAGGACGTGAGCGGGGGAGGAAACAGATATATAGGCCTCTATGGGTGGAAAGTAAACGTCATTGTCAAACTAAAACATGATTAGCACATTTTACAGGTGAGCTGGCGATATTAACTGTGTCCACTGTGTTAGAAAAATGTTTGTTTCTTTACTTTCATTGTTTCATGTCATTACTGTGTCTGTGTTTGGCATTTGGCAAATGTTTGGAGTATGAATGTTAGCAAGTTAGCAGACTACTGGCCTGTCGCCCACAGGTGTTGTGGTCATAATAACCTCTGACATTGTGCAAGAGGGGCCCCAATAGCTGTTGGAAACTGATTCATTGGCTTTTCATTGAAGAATTAGTGCAGTGTTATACTGTGTGAATTATCAGTAGTAAGAGATACTGTATATTAACGTCAACTGAGAATATATTAACACAGGTGTTTTCATTAAACCTGGCTGATTAACGTTAATGTCAGACCTGCTCAGGGTAAAGTTTGGTAATTATGAGGTCCCTAATACATACCAGTAGACCTGTTTTACAGCAGACCTTTAGAACCATCATAATGGCAAGTAAAACATAGGTGTAGCTAAAAACAGTAATTACGGCTCCGTTCCATGTAATAGGTTTCAAGGCCCTGCTATTGTTCATTCTGGCCCACTTGCTTGTCTTACTCGGACACCTAAATGTAACAGAGCCATAGTTATTTGTAATAAGCCTGTGCTTTACCGGCTATGACAGGCCAACAGATCTGTAGGAGTGATGGGAGTCAGGCACATTTTCAACATAACCTGCGTTGTCCTGAAAAGATATTTAATCAATTCAACAAGTGACAACACCTTTGTTGGTTGACCATCCATGTGAAGGGGCCATGAAATCGGTGAGATGAACACAGAAAATGTATTAGCATCGGTCTAAAACTAAAACGTGATTTCAGACATGTAGTGCAAATGAAGCCTGTGTGATTTCTTTCTGTGCATTATGACATGAGCCAGCCAAGAGGAAGATCCAGGCAGCGTTCCATCCAGGAGAGACCAACCTCATTGACAGAGAGGACTCTTGGAGAAGTTCCAGGATGAAGTAAGGACTAAGCCAGGTACCTGTATTTTATGTATAATTGTAGTGGATAAGGTTTGTTTTTTTTAAATTATCCGGCTAGTAAATATCTGTAATCAAATGTTTAATGTCAAAGCCTGCACTCTCCCTCTATTTTGTGAAGCCATTTTGAACGTACACACAGCTATTCACAAAAATCTGTACTATTAGGTATAAAGATTCTGGATCAACAAATAGGTAACCAATATTAGGTTAATATAAAGCATTTTAAACCAAAATTTTTATTTTTTCACAAGGCTGGACAAATCATGTGTACTGAGGCGTGGCTGGTGGGGAATGGGTGCTGATGTAATAACTATCTACGTTGTACTTGGTTTATGCTTAGTAAGCAGGACTGACACTGGACAAGCCTGTCCTTCTCTCTGTGTGTGAGCACTTGAAGTGGATTGCTCAAGTTTTATTCACTTCCAACAAGTGTCCAGATAGGGACATTTATATTACTGGCTATCGGCCGATAATGACAATATAGCCGATATTACCAAGGAAAATTGCTTTCAATGACTTGACAAACACGGCAGCTACACACTCCGATACAGTAGGTGCATCTGTATTCTCAACTCTAAGTTCTACATGACACTATATAAATCAAAATTGTTGCACTTATTGCTCATTTAATTCTGGTTCTGTGATACATGAACCAATGAATCGATAAAGGCATAATAAAATAATTTATATAAAATAAAAGAACTCTATATTACTTTTTAAAAGAGCATTGAGGAGACACAACCTGGAAACTTTCTTAAGCACAATGTACTTCTCTTGCTGGATGATTTATTCAGTTATTCTGTCTCTTATTCCTCCTCTCCTCTCCTCTCCTCTCCTCTCCTCTCCTCTCCTCTCCTCTCCTCTCCTCTCCTCTTTGATCTCTCTCCATCAGCTTGGCAGTCTAATCACTGCTCATGGAGGCTGGCTCACTAAATGGCAGATGCTCAATCTCAGAGCCTACATCTGCTACCTGTTTGTACCAATTAACAGACCCATGGTACTGCACCGACACCTCTTCAGTGGGTTAACAGATGCCACAATTAGCCACTCATTTGAATAGCTGCCTGCTTAGCGAGAGGACCCTTGGTGCATCATCTCCAACTGTGGGGACCGCCTTTCATATTTGCGGTTTTTCTTGTTGCCTCTCAAATGAGGCGTGGGAAGGCGGGGAACCCCGTTGAGTTTAGCAAACAGTCCTTTGACCAGATCCCTAAATTAGCTCTCCAGACTGTTGCAGCTGAGGGGTAGCTGTAGAGTTGCATGGCAAAAAGCACTGTATACATGAAAGGGGAGGTGCTCAGTGCTCTCAGATTTGATCGCATTTGACCCACTTCTGTGCTTCTGTTAGTGAGAACAGGGTCTGTATATTGTTTGGCGTTCCCATTTTTAGTCCAGCTCAGGAGATGATAGTACATCTGTGTTCCTGGAACCTTAAGACAGTCTGAAGGTTCCTGTTGATCAGGCCCTGCCTAGTCTGGACATTTACCTGTGTTGTCTTTAAGGTGCCACAGGAGCCTCATTATGTGCATTATGCTTTATGCTTAGCACAATTATGTCTGTAACATGAGCCATGCTCATTAGCACCCTACAACATCCCTCGCTTTCTAAAGTTTCATTTAGGCCAACTTTTTAATTTTTTCTCTTGAAACTTAACCTTATCATGTTTACTAAAGAGTCATGCATATAAATAATAAGATTATTGCCATGTCTACTTAAAGATTGCTTATTTCTGTTTGTTACTGTGACCTTTGTGTTAGCTGTGGCCGGAGGCTTTATGTTTTCAGGTTGTCTGTCTGTCCCACTCTCGTGAATCTGATCTCTCAGGATCGCCTGGAGGGAATTTCTTCAAATTTGGCACAAACGTCCACTTGGACCCAAGGGTGAACTGATTAGATTTTGGTGGTCAAGGGGTCACTGTGACCTCACAGAACACGTTTTTGGCCATAACTCAAGAATTAATTTGCTAATGATGACACAATTTCACCCAAATGTCTAAAAGAATAAACTGATGAAGTGATAACATTTTATATCCAAAAGGTCAAAGGTCAACTTCACTGTGGCATCATCATTTTCTGAAATTTAGCAAGTTTGATTTAAAAAAAAGTATAAAACATTTGCCTTTAAACAAATATTAGCCTATTGACCCTTTCTGTAGATATTTTGTCGATGTATAGCAGGGATTTATGTACATCTTAGATACCTGCTGTGTGTGTGCGGGTGCTGGTGCCCATGTTTGGGTTAGGGTTCCCACGCTCCTTGTATGCAGATCATGACACATCACAACTTAAAACCTAATTGTCTTCATTTTCAATGAGGCTGTTGATTATTTTCTTTTATTTTCTTTTCTTTTTTTTAAATGCTCATCATCTCCCCTGTCCCCAGTCCTAAGATGCCTATCCACAGTGTTTCCTCTGGTATCATTTTGCCAGGGTGGGCCATAGGAGCATAGATCCACTGGTGTGGGGAGCAAGGCATGTATAATCTATTAATGCACTATGATGTCGATCAACCAATAGGCGAACAGTTGACCCCATGACACACTTTGAATGACATCCCTCTCATTTGCATGCGGAAGCAGAAATGTTGAAAAGAAATACAGAAATAAATAAGTGTGGAGAAATAAATGGGGGGAAAATGTAAAGGGAAAATAATACAGAAATAAGTACATTTAAAAATAAATAAATAAATGAAATGGGAAAGTGAATTAATGAATTGACACAAAACAAAACAAAAAATACAGAAGCAAATTAAATAAGAAATATCAATCCATGTCACATTTTATAAATCAATTTAGACTTTTAATACCCACTTTTATTTTAATATCCTTGGTGCAATTAATGGCATATTTATTAATTGAGTAATTTATTTCTTTATTTATTTTTGATTTTGCCAGTTTCATTAAAAAATCCAACTTGGATCAGGCGTCACATGTAGTCCCAACCGTCATTCATGACTGTGAATGTACATGTAAAAATCATACAACGTCCCACACGTACAGTATACTGTGTAATATACCGTGTGCAATATGGAAGATCATTAATAGGCTTTATAGCTCTTGAAAATATAACTGAAACTTATAAACATTTCTTTAGTCAACCGACAGAAAAATAATCAGCAACTATTTTCATATCTTTGGGTTTTGGATTGGTCAAACAATATAAGGCATATAAGGCAATAAGACGCCACCTTGGGCTCTGGGATGTTGCATTGGGCATTTATTCATTCATTCATTCATTTTTAAATTTATTTTATAGACTAACAACAATTGATTAAATATATAATCATCATTTTAATCAGTGAAAATAATCTTTAGTTGCTGTCCTACATTCTTTGGTGCCTGGACAAAGAAATCTTGTACTAGTTCGAAAACTATTTACCATGAAATTTTATAGTTGGGGCATTTTCTCCTAATTATGGTTTAACAGCAAACATTGTGCTAAAAAATCAGTTTTTGAAATTTTTTCCCTAATCAAAAACCTGTTAGTTAAAAGATGAGATTTACTGGAAAATGTCCATGTTTTTGAAAATCAAGCCAAATTAAATGTTCTTGTTAAAAGCATAAACTATTGTGTTTTTGCGAAACACAGCCAATTATATAGGAAACTGTAAATTATAGGAGGAAACTGTTAAAATAAAGTGTGAACCGTGGTGGGTAATGTGTTACAACAAAATGACAGCACTGTTACTAGGGGCTAAGTGCTAATCTTGGGTGGGGGAAAAACTGAATTCTCAGAGGATATTTAAATAAAAAGAGCCTTACTGGTGTGGTTCTACGCTAGTTCTCACCAATACGTCGTCAGTGTGAGTCAGATGTGTGTATGTGTAATAGCGTGTGTGTGTTTGTTTGAGGGTGATAGAGAATGTGTGTATTTGTGCACATCTAAGCCTCAGACCGTGCACACTCACAAGCTGCTGTGTGTGTGAGCACTTAACTGTAATCCTGCCTGTGTGTACGTGGATCAAAACCACATGCGTCATTTTTGCACAAAGACTATGATCAATGCAACATTCTTGAGCAGCCAATGAGGAGGCAGCCCTTGTTACTGGGCAGTTATGTGTTTATTTTTCCCCCCCTGTTCTTTCGTGAGGTCGATGTCACGCGTCAAGCCTCATAGAGTCTCAGATCAGCATGAGTCTTTACGACACACCAGGGTCCTGCGGTTGTGATGAACATCAGCACTCTCACTGGTTTTGTAGGTCAACCAGTATTGAGCTACGGGTGCAGCCCAGCTCACGACACATGTACTTGTGTGCACAGCTTTTATACACAGAGCAAAGGTCATATAGGAAATTCAATGCACAAAAGTCCAGGATATTGGCTGGAGGTGGTGACGGAAAATCTCCATTGATTTTTTTTTTTTTTAGTCTAATTTCTCTAATTTCATTGTAAACAACTAAAATCATGTCTATCAAGGAAAAAAATAAACTAGTGCTTCCTGAAATGTATCATTAGTTTATTATTAATATCGCTGTCATATGATTATCACTGACCAGAGAGCACACTTTATCTACATTTTCTATACCTTATTCACATTTACTCACTGTTAATTATACAATATATTGGTTTCAACACACATGGCTGGTAGTAGAAGATTAATCTTTTAATTATGTAAAAGTCAGTATAAGCACAAACAATGCACTTATATTAATGATGCATTAATGTGTAACCAGAATTTTAACATTGAAGTACTACTTAATATACTCCTGGGTGGTTTAACATATAACAGTACATCATATCGTATGAGCTGATCATATACATCAATGCAAACATTTGCTTTTCTCTGTTTTATGCCATTGTAGATGAAATGTCTGTGTGTTTAGGACTATTGGGCAACATAGAAATCACAAAATTTCATATTTTATTTATTGATTAAACTGTTGAATTATGGTCTGGTGCCAGGTGTGCAATCCTGATGGGGGATCAAAAACAGTCAAATTTAGCCTTAAAAAATATGAGTTAGCCTGTAAAAAAAAACGTGTAATAAATATGTAGCTGTTAAATTCGTAAACCCCTGAACTTCCAAATATATTACTGCTGACATTGCCCTGGGTCTGGGAGCTTGTGATATAATTTTTCACTATTTTCTGACATTTTATAGTGCATACGATTGATTTAACACATTATCAACTGATCAGTCGATGATGACACTTTCAGCAAACTTTTAACTGCAGCTCAAATGTTTTGAATGCAAGATATTGATGTTCAAAGTAACAAGTAATTCAAACAAGTCATCCAATTGAAATCACATACTGTAATTGCAGTTGAGTAAAAAAAGAATATTTCCCTCTTAAATGCACAAAAAGTACAAAATTGATACTCCAGTAAAGTACAAGAACCTCAAAATTTCACTGAGGTGAAGTACTTGAGTAGACTAGATGTACTGAGTTGCATGTTTTAATACCAAACAATATTTTGTGTATTGATCAAGTGTCTTACATCAGGGAAAATAAACTATTTCTTTTCAATAATACTATTGTTGGTCTGTTTCTGTAGAGGAGATTAATAATTAACAAGCACAATATTGCAGAAAAATATAATAATACTGCAAACTAGAGCTTCATAAATAACCAAATGGGAAGACACTACAACAGCAAACATACAATTGAATCACAACAGTCCTGATATTGCAGCACCACCCCAGACCACATGGTGGCATCAGTCCTCATTGACTCATCCATGAATTCAGCACCACTGATGAGCTGAATGGAGAGAAATCCTCTTTACTGGAAGGGTTCAACTTTAATCTTAAGAATCTCTTTTCACCATTCATGTAAAAACATACATCAATAACAATACGACACAAACATCTGTTTGAACCCCTCAGACAAGTAAACAAAAGGGACAACAAAGGGATTTACAAATAAGCCAGCTAGTTACGACAAACCTGATCTCCTTGAACAGTTATAACATGTCCATCTTATTTACTGAAGATGAATCATGTGTTTTGTATTCACAAAGCAACAGCCCTATTTTCTATACTATATTTCTCTGACATGGTGGTGAATTAGTCCTATGAACCATTTAAATAGACTTTGGAGATATGAATTCCCAGTTGAGGTATTTTAACTGATGCCATCTTTAAAGAGTTAAATGTTTGTTTCCCCAGTGTTCTCTTTAGGTTGGTCAGTGTAGGATTGCTGTTGACAATTTTGTATTTAGGTCAGTGTGGCCCCCTCAGGGTCTGACAAACCACTTTCTCCCCGAGTCTCCATGATTGACACATTTTCTTATAGCAAATGAAGTCCTGCTCCTCCGGTTTTAAATTCTTGATGAGTAACATGTTATAAAATACAACACTAAACGCTCCTGTTGGTGCATTCCTATTTCCCTAAATACCATTTAGTTATCCCCTCAATACCACTGGTAATATTGGAAATACTTATGACAATAATAATATTCAATTATTTAACAAACTGCCTTTCTATCTGTGAATTGTATCTGTTTATTCAGTGAATGTTAATCCCATCACATATACTGCAAACAGACAAATGTCCCCTCTGGGTCCTGAAGATCTTGTTTTGTGTAGACTGCAGCGTCACGTGACCCAGCCAGCAGAGATGGTTACCTGTTGTCCTCTGTGCTGCCTCACATCCTCACCACCTCTAGACAGCATGGTAATAATCAGCAGCCTGGCAAAAAACAGAATTACCAGGACATCCTCTAAGAACATAATGCCTGTCTTAGACATTGGGCATCTGTTGGCATGTCCTCGCGATATGCTGGATACTGAGGAGAGGGGTGAGGTGAAGAGGAGGAGGAGGAGGAGGCAGGGAGAGAGGGAGGGAGCTTCAGGCTGGGATTAAGGGGGAGCTGGTAAGGAGTTGAAGAGAAGGAGAAGCGATGACCTGACCACATGCTTCATCCGTAAAGCGCTTTTCTTCTGTACTGGCCCTCTGCCCTGGACAGCCAGTCCAGGTCAAACCCAGAGCCCCCACTGGGCGATGCCCCATGTTGCAGTCAACAGCCATTGTGATCTGCAGGTCTGCTCAGTTGGTCTCTCCAGGCTGATGATGCAGTTTGGGGAGGGGTCTTGGGAGGTCTTCAGCTTAATTTGCAGCACTACATCATCATCCTGAATTAGAAAGAATGAAGGTAGAAGAAAAACCCAAAAGCAAAAATACATACTTTATATTTCATATTACTATTTACTCAAATATTAGTAACCTTAAAACGTCAAATTCAAGTTTGAACACCAACATGCAGCAATTTCAGGATTCAGGTCTTTTTCTCTTATTTAAACATGTTTACTGAGGTTGTGTGTTAGGGTACAGAAAGTTTTGTATTTCAAATTTCTTGCCATAAGATATTTTATCTTGTAGTTTGACCAAATCTCATTTTAACTATAATGTTATATTTGGGGCCCTGGCAATCCCTGGCCTTCTTTAAAACATACTGAGTATATAGTATAACTGTAATTGTTAGTCAAATTATTTTCAAAGGCAACATTACCAGTAACAATTTATTCATTTCATAAGAGGGAATTAATTATATACTGTACATTTCTTTGTCTGCAAATAACTTTTTGGCAAACAAAATGAGTGTATGTATGTAGCCCATATACCATGAAATAGTTCCTTCTTTGGTATGATAACAATGCTGTGTGCTCATTTCTGTATTTTATCACCTTCATCAAATGTGCAAGCTCTACTTGTGACAAAGGGAAGATTTACCACTTCAATACTTTTCTACAAATTGGATTTTAATAAGGTCAGAAGAAAAGAAAAAAAAATAGTTTTGCTCAAGAAAATAGCGAAAATTTATGGGAAACATGGCCCAAAGTGATGTATTCAAATAGTTTGTTCCATTTGACCCACAGTCAAAGATATTCAGTTTACTATTATAACTGGCATAGAAAAAAATCACATCCTCACCCTTGAGAAGAAGGGACCAGGAAATGTTTGGCACTTTCCTTGAAAAATTATCTGATGAACTTTTTACTTGAAAAATCAGATTATAGATAACCGCCGAATAATTTTCTGTCGGTTCATTAAACAACTTATCAATGCGGCTCTACATACAAGATTCACATCTGTGGAAGCCAAACAATAAGTAACTAAATAGTCAACAAAACCAATGTCAACAAAACAATAGTTAATTTTAGGATGGACTTTACATGTAACCACATGCACACAGGCAACCGTGTAAAAAGTCAAAATTACATTCAGTCACAGTGACGTCTAGGCATTTGACGGGAAAGCTGCTCACTGTCCAAAAACTCAATATAGCTTTATATATCATTGTCTTACTAATAAATATCAGCACAGTCACTTTCATTTAATGGTAAAAAATTATATCTGATAATGCCTTTATGTCAGTCAAGCAAAACTGTCTTTTTTGTAATAACCAATCAAACCATTTTCTGGAAGGCTGAGCACCTTTTCATTGAGCATTTTGATTATTCTGATAGTTTTCTGCGATATGTGGCAGTTCACATATTTGTCCCTGAATGGACTCTTAAAATAATGATTTGGGAAAATCCTAAAAACATTTTTTTTAATTTCAGTACAGTGTCACCATGCAACACAGGAACCACAAAACTGTTTTACTGTTTATGGAACAGAACAAATAGATTTTTATTCCTATTTTGTGTCCCAAGCAACCTAGTGCACACTATGAACAACAATTTACAGTAGAAAAAAAAGAGAATATACAGGAGAAACATGGGAAACATCAATCACATTATGCAGTCATACTGGTCTGCATTCTCTAAATGTAATCATGCAACATAATTGCTCTTAAATATTACCAATGCCAGCTACACCTGACATGACACCACATTTCCAACTTCTTTCTTATCTGTGACTGCAACATTAACCTGACCAGTATCAGACTAAAACTTGGGATCAATTAGTTAGTCTCCATTGTTTTCTTTCCGCTGTCTCCTCAAATGAACTCAGACTGCTGCTCCCCCCTCTCCAACTCCAGTGAAACCGCCCAGAGAGTACAACGTTTTGCGCAAGGTGACTTCCAACTTCTGACAGGCTTTCTGTCGAGTAAACGTTGAGGATGCCTTGGGGCAGAGTGCCAGCACCAAGGCCAGATGGGAGCCCCAGTCTCTACCTGCCATCCCCCTCCACCCAGTGCCAGTCCCCTGACACCCCCTCTTGCCATCTGTGCCGACCTGCCCCTAGCTGTCAACAGTTCAAGAGCGGGTTGTGGCATTTCCCGCCTGTGCATGGCAGCCAACAACACAGCTGTGCAGATGTTATCAAGACAAAAAAGATGGCGACGGCGGCAACAGCAAGGCTAACATCTGTGCTCCCTGTGGGAGCAACAGAGCAGCACTTTGCAAGAAAGCCAGTTGCTGTGATACTCTGTCAATGAGCTGACAGGCGTTGTGCTTAACATCCTGTGTGGAATCATCAGCTCTGCTCCTGGCTCATAATGGCCTTGGACACCCCGCCCACCAACCACCACCCCACCCCACCCCATCCGCGTACACAGTGCCACCACTGCATAATACTTTGTCAGTTTCATAAATATGTTCAGGGGATTAAACCCAGATTAAGACACTGTAAACTAGACCGATTTAAGTCAACTAAGTAGATCACAGTGATGTGATACTGAAAACATCCCAGATCATAGGTTACACAACACGTAATCCAAATGTCATTATGTTTCTTAAATCTGCATCCCTTGAATATTTTTATCTTTAGTAGCATAGTGAAAATGTTTCAGTGAAATCCTCTGATGTCTCCCTGTGTGACTTGTGACTGCTGATTTTCCTGTCTCTGGTCCCCCGACCCCCCCACTCTCTTCATGCTGCTTGATGCAGTCTGTGGCGTGTGTCAGGTATAGCCCTTCATTACCACCCTGCTGCGCTCTCTCTCTCTCTCTCTCTCTCTCTCTCTCTCTCTCTCTCTCTCTCTCTCTCTCTCTCTCTCTCTCTCTCTC
>JBBPCS010002436.1:0-13514 GCA_037974645.1 Hollardia meadi
CACACACACACACACACACACACACACACACACACACACACACACACACACACACACACACACACACACCATTAAATCGGATATAAAAGAGAGCTGCTCATTATCTGTAAATTAATTACCTTTGTGTGTCTTGGCTGAGTGGGGAGATTTTAGCAAGAGTTCACAATCCTCTCCGAGTGGTTTCATTATGTGTTGAAGGGGAGACCTCATGCAGATTATCAAAGGGCCATCGGAGGCTTTTATATTCAGCTGATGGCTCAGCACTCCGCCTGAGTTTGTTTTTTCTAAAGTCTTTGACTCAAAGGAAGAAAGGAAACCTGCATGGCTCTGGGCTGATCTCTTGTACCTCTCACTAGGTGACACACTGATCAAAGTTATGTAAAAAAAAAAAAAAATCAGCAGAGGACACTTTACCCTGGCTTTTTCTGGACTTGTTACGGACCGTATTTTAATTATACATCACTAACAGGTTTTGGAGAGACCAGAAATGGCCCTTTTGTTGTGATAAATCCTGTTACTCTTTGGAGATAATTACATTGCTATTGTTAAAAGTGCAATTTGTGGAGCTGTTATAGATGAAAGCTTAATATGAAAGGGCTCTAATCAATAATAACACAACTTACCTTTTAAAGATGTGATGTTTTGGATTCACTGCTCTGAGTTTTGCAGTTTTGAAGGGTCTAACGCGTGTGTACACATGTCTTTGTCACGGCTTCTCTGTCAGTGAGACTGTACGTTTTCATCTCATGCAGTTGCAGCATGTATCAAAGCTACCAGGTGGTGGCAATGTTGCTGTGGGCGAAAAGTAAATCCCTCCTGCAGTTTTTCTGCCTCCACAGTGGAGCTTCATGGTCTAACGCAGAGCTGGTTGCCACAGTGCGATGCAACTCTCTTCATCCCAATGGATCTGAAAGGGATTGACCTCAGCTGACTATCTATGACCTCTCTTGAACAAATCAAAGAGAAACTGTAAATTGTACATTCGTGGTTTAGAGATTGTGCATAGATGTCTTGACAGATAATGTGCCTGAGCCAAACCTTCAGAAATAATGTCCTGCATAGAAATGTGTTTGATCCGTTAGACGCTAGCTCTGATATTGAGACATGCAAATCACAAATTGCATCATAATAAAAGGATTTGAGATTCATGTGAGATGTAGTCTGTGCCTGATTTTAGCTGTGTGACCAAAACTACGTGGATAACCCTGTCTGAATGCTTACATACTTTAAGTCTGCCACAGTTTTTCATGGTTTGAGGTTGGCCCTCCAGTTCAAGTTAATGGAAATTTATCCAGAGGAGGTTTATCATCTATTTTGGTAATTGCCTACAAGCTACTGCTGACAGTCTTAAGAAGCTACAGATTACATAGTGCCCTGTGGTAATTTGGTGATTATGCAGTGAAATGGTCAGAGTAGTTCGCTTGATTTGTTTTAACTCTCACGTAGGTACAGTCTGTGTTGCTGTTCATCAGCACGCTCGTGCTTTGTAAGATTGACTGAGTAAATTACTGTGTGTTGTACGTTAACAGACTTGAAACAGCGAGGTGATTTGAATCCTTGACTGGCAGTTTAGGAATGTATGAGCAAAGGATTATGAGAATGTGAGTTTCCCCGGAGGAACATCTTACTCTTCACTCTGTTATGAATTCTGATTTGTTGTTTCCTGGCAATGCAGTGTGGAGAATCTGCAGGGAGAGCTGAAAACCTTTCCAGCCCTACAGGCCTCATTGTGAAGATGTTTTCCTCCAGGCTGCCCCTGCAGTCTTCACTGTTTTACCTTAACAGCTTTCACTTGTTAGACAGACTCGAATTACAGACAAGAAAATTATGAACCTGTCGGACGTCCACACACTCTTTTGGTACTTTGTGGCTTGTAATTGTTTTACAAACCGTTTTCAGAGATAAATAACGTTATTTTGGATTAAATTACATTTACTATCCGCAGGAGAACCCACTGATGTTACTCAAATATGTTATGTACAGTATACACACTGTATGTGAAAACATAATATTGCATGTTTTATAACATTTGACCAGCAAAAACAGATTGAGATCAACCTTTCAGGCTTAATCTGTCTCTGGAGTTTTTTGATTAATGCTCACTTGTCCCTGCTGATTCACGTGTCGCATCAACACAGAAATGTTGTGCAGTTCATAGTATTTCAAAATAACCGTATCAAGCAAAAATCAATTGAACTTCCATGTGTATTTTTCTCGGCATGTTTGTGGTATTGCTCCGGAGATCGCAGTATCTGTCGGTTGGTCGTTCCACCTCTTTCTCCAGAATTATCACAACTGTCACATGGATTGCTAGGAAATCTGACATCCATGGACCCCAGGGAATGAATCCTCATGTCTTTGGTGACCCTTTGGCTTCCTCTAGCACCACCATGAGGCTGACATTTGTGGTTTAAAGTGAAAGTTCTCAAAAACTGTTGGATAGGTGCCGGACATTCATGTTCCCTTCAGAATGAGTCATTGTGACTTTACCTTTTTATCCAGTGCCATCATCAGCAAGAGCATCTGTAAGACTCTGTCAATAAGATTAATACGTTTTGACTCACCAATTTGACGATACTCTTGATAGACCTATTAATGACACAAATGCAATCAAAAGCCTATCGTACATAAATTAGTGTTTTACTTCACATAATTGTTGATTGGTCATCAGTTGTATGAGTTAAGAAGGATAGAAACTATATGCACATAGACATTTGTGATATTCCTTTTTGTGGAACTGGCTGAATTGATTGAAGTGTCTGATACCGTTTAGTATCCAAACAAGCCAAAACATGCCTGTTGCGTCGTGGGAACTGTTGAAATGAGAATGGAAAGCGGACTCGAGGGATCCTCTCGCTCCGGGAGACGCCTGGCAGTCTCCCCAGTCTAACTTAAGTTCTGCTGAAACACAACGACATAAAGAAAAAAAAGTTTGTTTTCCACAGAGGTCAGTCACCTCAATCCACTGTCACAATTATGCACTCCATGTTCACATTCATAGCTCTGCATACACAAAAGTCTCCATCTGCTCCGTATCAGACATTAGTGGACACTAGCCAGAGGTAAAGGATGACATTATGTGTCAGCCATTTTTAGAATCTGTGTGTGTTCCAGACATAAAGATAACAAGGATTTATGGAGCATGCTGTAACACGCTTGCAACACACTGCAGATAAATTCTTTCATATTACTGCTGACCTGATCTGTCAGAGACTGTTTATCCTGACGTGAGATGTTTTTGGAATATTCCTCTGGGAGAAAAACTGTCCAATTTCTCAGGGGAATTGCGACACGCAGACTATCAGCGGGTAAATTGGACAAACAATGAAGAAGACAACAAAATTACAGGCTTGTGTTGATACTGCCAACTACCAGAGGGGGTCCAGTTATTTCACTGCAACCAAACTTTGCTAAGCTATAATTGATCTGTCCAAATCCCTGCGTTCGAACAAACTTGCATTTAGCTTTGCAGTGGCATGTTCTCCTAAGCCTGAAATGAAGATTCACTAGCTTCCATCCTGAGTGGAGTTATGCCTCTGGTTTACGCTCAAGCCTCTTTTTTTTTTATATCCCCAACAAGATTGTGTTATGTATTTATCTGGCACCGGTGTAATTGAAATGTGGCCAAGCTCTCTCTCTCTTTTGGGATTTGCTTCAGATTCTCACAGACTCCCCCATCCTTTCATCCGGCTCGGGGACTTTTGGGGCTCCAAGAGTGAAGTTCTTGGAGCATCCTCAAATTGCCTTGGCAGCGACTGTTTGGCTGCTGTGTAACTGTCAGCCCCCAAAGTCAGCAAACGCAAAAAGAGTCGTATTTAACATTTTTGTCATCACACTGTCATCACGGTGGGGCAGCTGATTGAACATTTGAATACATTTGACTGTATTCCACACATCTGCATTAAAACCATCTCTTGATCATATTTTGTGTGATTTCACAAATTCATACACATGAACTGGAGCCAATATTTTTTTCCTGGAGGAGGAATTACATTTTATGGTTGAGCTGCTTTTTTTTCTTCATATGCACACTTTATATGCTCCTTTCACAAGGACTGCAAATACTGACAAAACACCAGCATCCCTCATTAGAGTTCATTGTTGATGTTGTTTTGCTCCTGTGGGTGGCTACAAAGATCGTAATGAGCTGTGCACATCTAACAGTCACCAGCAGCTCTGGGGCACCTGCGTGTGGGAGGGGGTGCTTCACAAAAGAATACAATACTCTGATTTTAATGATTGTACATTATTACATTTTACATCAAAAACTACAGACATGAAGAAATGTTGTGATCTCGTGTGCGCACAATAAAAAAAAGGATTTAATCTTGAAATGTTGTGAGAAGTAAATTAATAAATAGTAATTTTTTAAAAAATATTTATAATAACAGAACTTTATATTATACAAGAAACTGAGAAAACCAGTAGCAGGTTTCTCATTTATGTCTGTGGACCGTAAAAAAACAAAACACTTTTGAAAGACATTTCTAAAACAATTTATTCATATTTTCAGTGAGTTACAGGCATCAATAGTGAAACAATATATTCTTTACAATCTTTGAACTGTTCCACATTCATATTTTGAGCTACTATCATTAAAGATGTGTAAACGTTTAGAGGCGCGGGTGTCATTTTTCTTTGTTTTATGTCATTTTTATAGTTAATTATAGTTTGTGCTGAAGAAAAGGGTACCGTGAATGTGAAGTAAGGACAGTTCTAAAGGTGCAAAAGAAGAGAAAAATCCCTCCAGAGCATGTATGAAAAAAACGTCTTCTCTGTATTATTAAAATGCTCAAACGGTCAGCTTTACTGGGCTCACTATAGCATCTGATCACTGATGTGAAAACAAGGTGCACGCTGGTGTTGGCAGAGACTTGCAGACGCACACCTTTACAGCTGTCATATTGCGATAAACATTTGTAGTAATTGCACAAGTGGGATGTAATCAGTTATTACAACAAACTCAAAAATTCAACACCATGTGTTGTGTCTTTCTGACGCTTTATGGAACACCCAGGCATTTTGATTGTGATACGGTATGTTGACATTTTAAGGGTGGTCAGAATAACATTGCTTTTATAGAAAGCCGCCTGTCTCCTCCATCATGTATCACTGTGTGCGACAGAATGCATTGAATAAAAATTGAAAGTGGAGCAGCGAGGAGAAGAGAGTGTGTCGATCTCCGAGTTTGACAGCATGTTATTTTCTGCAGCAGCGTGCCATTACCCCAATACGTTTGGACGTCTTAGGGGCAGAGAGGTATACCTTGTAAACGCTGAATGTGAAATTAGAATCTAATCGTCGGCCTCTATTGTGAGTATTTTGACCCCTCCCCAAACCCTGCACTGATTTAATATACGCCAGGAGGTTGTGTGCTCATAAACATGCCTCTTTTTTGCCATGCTCCTGCAGTTCAAGTGAAGGCTGGAAAGTGTGGCCATAAATCTTTGATCACTTTGCCGAAAAGCCGACCTTGGCTGTGGTCAGTGAGCCACACGTTGCCTCAGTCAGTCTGTCAGCCCCAAATTGACCTCTTGGTCTGTTCATCGCAAGTGTCCTCGCCTCCTTCAGACGTGCTCGATCTGTGGTGACTATGATGTTGACACAGTTGGTCCTCTGAAAATAAATCAGCAATGATTTTGATTACTGATTAATTCATTTATCAGACAAAAATGCAGAACATTAGCTGGTTTCAGTTTTCTCTGTTATGTGTGAGGTTTTGTCTGTCAACATCTGTCTCTGTGAAACTGTGGTGAGCATTTTCGCTCTTTTCTAACACAACAAAGCCTAAACAAGTGAAACATCCAGTTTCACCTTCTTCCCCCTTGAGTAGTTTTAACCTTGGAAAAAGTAGTTTTATTCCACACTGTCTGACTGGCAGCATCATATATGTTCTTAATCTGCTTGTGCTCCATGTTTATTTATGTCTGCCTACTTCCATAAAAACCAGATAATCTAGATGAGTTGCACATTATTTTATACAAATCCAAAGTGCCATATTTGGTATCTTTGGAAACTCATCCATCATTGAAATGTTACTGAATGTAAACATTGTTACCCTTGTTATGAATTATTTAACTCATCTATTTATTTTTGTTTTGTTTTTAACTCTCAAGGGCAATTTTGTGTTTTATCACATAAATGGACGCAACTACTACTTGTCAAACCTTATTTGTATTTATTTATTATTTGTATATCCCAGTAAACAGGATACTTCTGCAAAAGTGAGCATGCTCTCAGCGATTTTCCCCAGTGTAAATAAAGGTTTCAGTCAATCAATCAATCAATCAATCAATCAATCAATCAATCAATCAATTACAAACTTGTACTAAAATTTAAGAGAAATGTCTGTTGGTGTGAAGAGGTGTTTGGCTCCATGACTCAAGTAATTTCTTTCCCACTGGCAGGCCGCTGCTTGTTCTGTTTTTAATTGGAGAAAGAATTTAAAGAATAACTGATCATCTGAAGAGCTGTAAGCCATATGTTAGTTATCACTTCTATGTTTCCAGGTCTGCTGGGCCTCTCTGACAAAATACTTTTCTGTCACTGTGCTGACTTGTCAAATGTTTCAGTATTAATCAGATATTTCTACATTACCATCCACAGGCACTGACCAAAAAGCTGAAGAAACCTCTGTGCAAACACAAGCTCTTAGAAATAAAGGTATTTCTAAACTCTGTGTCGATGTAGCCTCTGACTAAAACAGAAAACAGACAGAAGAGACATTATTACTGGGACTTTCTCCATAAAAATGGATTATATTATGGGTTGACAGTGAGTGTACTGGTAATGGATTTAGCCTAATGATTCCCCTCTTTTCCCAAAGAGGGATTATTCTGAAGAGGAGAACAATAGACTCGACTATGGCCGTGGATGAAGGAAATCAAACAAGGCTGAACCAGAGAGAGAGAGAGAGAGAGAGAGAGAGAGGGGAAGAAGCAAAATTTGGAGCTCCTTGCCTACAAGGCAGTAGAGGAAAGATCGACTGGTGTGAATGCTTGAGTTTTCTGTATGTTTTCATCGACGCAGCTCTCTTTTGCTTCCTTTGCAGCGGTCCAGTCTCTCAACAGCCTGAACGACCAGATTGCTCAGTTCATGGTAACCAGACCTTGTAGCTTGACTGACGAGGATGAGGCCTTCATGCCGGGAGAGAGGGACACTTTGAGGAAGTCCATGACTCTGATGAGACATCTGCTCATGGATGCTCAGGTACAGGCATTTCCCTCTCGACAAGGTCACTCTGTGGATGCTTGCCCCTCTGCTCAAGATCATGTTTAGAAAGAAACTATAATGTTCAGCCCAGAGGAGGAATATTACTGTAATGCAACTGAGATAGTTCCACATTCACAAAGCAGGATGAGTCACGAAGTATTACAATAGGAATTTTCCCCAATTATCTCTACCTACATACAGGTTTTAGTACAAGGATTCGCAGAAACAATCATTTTTGAACCATTTTTGTCCTAATCAGGTGTTCACAGTATTGTAGTTACAAAGATTGGTTATTCCTCTCACTCAGTCATACCTGCACACTTTTGTATGTGTATTCTTATCTTTCACATCAAATTTTCCAGTGAAGTGAGGAAAAGCAGAGATGCACTGACTGGTCTCTCTTCACCACGGCATATCAGTGTGACATCTGTACGAGGGAGGATTTACAGCGTGTTCATCCCCTGAACTGAAATTAAACTTTCTCCCTCGCCCACAGCTCAGCCAGTCCAACACTGTTCAGTGCTCAATGTTATGAATATCTGACAGTTGAACTGGGCGAACTGTGTTTTTCCCTGTTAATCCTCAGGATCGATGGAAGGGAAATACTTATTTTTTTCTTTAGAATTAACTGCAGACATTTCTGCATTCTTTTAGTCTGAAAACAAAATTTGTGCTTTAGCAAGTTCTCCTTTAGAAAATATATACCAAAGTAATAAAATCTTTCTCCTCTGATTCAGGTGAGATGATTCATCCTTATTATCTTGCTACCATTTATCCTTTTATTTATATTCCTGCTACATTTTGATGAATGTCTGATAAATCTTGACACAGTGATGCATGCAGGTCATCCATTAGCCACCATCATGATGGATACCGAGCCCCCCCCTGCCATTCTCCTGGAGATATTTTCTCCGACAGAGTGTCATTGATTAAAGGGAAGGTAATTCAACAAAAGGCCATTGCTTTCACCTCAGCTCAGTGGTATGCAAGCTGGAGTGAAAGATTGTTAGCCTGCAGTCAGTTGTTTCCTGTTATTCAGGAATATAGCATTGGTGATGGATGAGTTGGAGCCTTAGCCGCGGATGGAGTGCCGATTATCTCCACGAGAAGTTGTACTTAGAAAAAAAGTTTTGCTGGCGATTCAATATTAAGTGAAATGCTCAGACACCTCATGACAGATTTCTCTGCCTGTCGGCCCTGTTTGTGTCAGGCGGCACACCCACAACCTTTACATGCAGTTTTTTTTTTTTTTTCCCCTCAAAGGATTGTCAAATGGAGGCCTCTGCCAGCTGGGAGCTGTTGTTTTGAACTGTCAGGGGACAAAACAGATCAGCAGGGGCCCAGGGGATACTGACATGTGACTGACAGCGGATGTGACGATATGTTTATGTACTTTGAGGATACAACCAATTCTAAAAGTCAGATTCTCTGTCTCAAACTGGGGGTCTCTTTTAGGGTTGGGTTCGGATAGCTCATTCCATTTAGGATCCTGTCTTGTGTTGAAATCTGTTCCCGACTTGAATCCTGTTTCCCTCCTTCTACAGTGTTTCCCGTATTGTTGGCCTCTGAGGTTAAGGCTTAGGTTAGGTGTTGCAGAGATAACTGGTTGATGTTAGGGTAAGTTAGGAACGGCAGAAAACGACTGGTTTGTGTAAGGGTTAAGGTGAGTGGAAAGGCTAAGCTAAGATGCTAAAAAATCTTTTATCACACCTTTTATCTCTCTTAAGTATTGTAAGATTTAGGTGGCAGGTTTCTCATTTTTAACCAGCACTGACTGATGCTTTCGCTGGTTAAAATGACAAACATCACCATCGGCAGGTGGCCAAGTAATGTGGAGTGAAAATGGAGAAAGAGCGTGAGAAAAAGAAAAGGTGGAGTTCAGGTCTCATTAAAAGCAGAAAAAAAGAGGAGGAAAGGTGGACATGGTTAGTTTTTACAAAATAATACATGCTAACAGGGGTCATGCTCAGCACATTGTAATATCACAGCTATACGTTGATTCTGTGATTGAAAAAAATAATAATAAATGACATCAACACCTTTAATCAGTACAGCAGGAGATGCGTGTGAATAAAAGTAATCCTGAATCCTAAGTTCTATACACTATTTTCTCTCCATTAAAAGTACCTGCAGTTACTCAGAGCGACCAGAGCTTCATGATGATCAACAAAAATCCAGTCAGACATCTGAGGAAAGTACAACACAATCACTGCAAACATGTGTAACTGACGAACTCTTGAAACTGAAGACACTGTTTGTAACTATTTTGGAAGCAGTTTTTGTGTGCAGTAACATTCAAGAAGTTCAATGGTCATTATATAACACAAGAATATGTAATGAAACAGAGATAATAGTTCCCTGAGCTACATACAAAAAACCCCCAACAAAAAACATAAGTTAATGAATAAATAATCACAATACAAAAATAATTATATTTCAAGTGAAAGGTATTTAGGGTGAAGTGTGGAGGACAAATTCAGGAGTCTCACAGCCTGAGGGGAAAAGCTGCTCTGTAGTCTGGTGGTACGGCAGCGAATAATACGAATAAGACATGTGTTACTGCCATAAACAATAAAAAACTTTTCAACAAAAATGTTATTTGGTCTGTTGTGAATGTGTGGAGATTGGACTGGGCTGACGTTAGAGTCCCGGCCTGAATTTCAATCTCAGTCCGACCCTGTTGGTACTCACACAAAGATTGTTTATGAGGAAGCGACACTCTGTAACACTTCATGATCAATTTAAGAGTTCTGAATCAAGACTTTGCATGTGCAAAAGTATGTCGGCTACATCTGTTCAATGATTCAGACATTTTTTTAATCTTCTGCTGCTCATCTCATATTCAAGTTGTGCCTACAGGCAGGGGCATAGCACTAATTTCTGGACCCTGTGGGCCCTCATGAAAGGGGGGCCTCCCCCAAGTCTGATGCCCCTGATTACAGTCTATGAATATTAATAAAGCTGCCACTAAAACATGTTTTTGCAGAGACTTTCCTCCCAAGACGAATGACAGCATCAGTCATTTTAGCAAGATTTCAGGCTCCTTATCATCACTCAGGCTACAGTAGACAGGCAAAACTAATTGTGGCCAGATTTCCAGATGTATCAGATTTCCTTGTTCTCCGAGTCTCAGAGGTCAAAGTCAAGTGTGAGCTCATCCCACATAGAGGAACTCGGCTTATCTAGAGGGTTTTGCATTCATGGAGAGTAGTGTTTCCACCGTCAAATGGAATATGAAATTAGTCTAGTCCTCCTTCTCTTCTACTCTTTTAACATCTGGTCTCAAAGTGCCAGCTATTCTCTGTGCAAGTCAGGCAAGGAACCTTACCGAGATGCTTTGATCTCCAGTGTTTAATGTTGCCAGTGGTGAGATTTTACTGCTGATCAGAAAGAATACCGAACTCTCCAGGGCTTACTGTTGCTCAAAAAACCTTGATGTTTTGTATATTATGTATGTCTTTTGATAACATTTGCTGAGTTTTTAAAAGTCATGGTAAAAACATCATCTGATAAATTCAAAAAAATTTCAAGTCCATGGCCACGAAAAGGGAGAAAATTAATTTATAGGGGATTTGAATAGTTTCTCTTTGAATGCTGTCCCGGACTTGATTGCCTCATTTGTCATTTGAACAGATGAATTATTTATGTCACCGTTGCTGTGCTGGGGTGACTAATCAAATGCTTTTCAGTGGGTGTGGAAGCTGTGAATTGATGTAGTGGAATGTTGCACTGCATTAGCTACTTTGGTCGAGGAGTCAGTGGGGCTACAATAGCGGCCTGATGATGCCTTGCCAGAGGTGACATTGCTCACTATAATTCTTTAAAAATGCACATAAATATCATATACCAGGTGTAATAAAAGAGTCCTCTTCTCACCATGAGGTAGTGGATCAGTTCAGAGCAAATACTTAGCTGTGCAGGTCAGTCAACACAAACAGAACAGCACCTCTGAAACTCGGTCTGTGTAGAAGTAGAAGTGCTTTATCTGAGGGCCTATGAGAGGTTCAATGGCCTAAGGAGATGATAAGTGATTGATTCATTGTGGACAAGATGTTACCTTAGGTAGTAGTCAAGTAGACTGCAGATCCTCCTGTTTTCAGGAGGAATGATTTACTGTTCAAATCAGGTGAAACCCTGCTTCTTAGCCCTGCTAGCTGCATGGCTACAGGAATGCCAATGACAGTCTATCAGTCGGTCAACACCTTTTCGGTCCTGACCAAGTATAATTCCACCATGAGGTCACCCATTGGTTTGTGAATTACCGTTTTGAAACCTTGAGTTTGGCATTGCAGCTGTTGCCATCTTGTTTTGTTTTTTTGGAGCCAGAAATGACCATATTTGAACTAGATGGTGAAGCTGATTGGATTTGACTGGGGAAAAAAAAAAAATAGCGTCATGTGAATTTTACACATCTATGAGGTATGCTGTATGGTGTTGCTGTATGTACATTCATTAAACAGAATGTGATAATTTGCTAATTATTTTTGACATATGCTCAATTGACAACAGTACATAGACAATATATTTAATATTTTTGTAAATATATGCTCATTCTGAATGTAATACCAGCAACATGTTTCAATCATGTTGGGACCGGGGCAACAAAAGACTGGGAAAGTTGTGGAATGCTCAAAAACACCTGTTTTGAACATTCCACAGGTAAAGAGGTTTGTTGGTAACAGGTGATGGTATCATGACTGGGTATGAAAGGGGCATCCTCAAAAGGCTCAGTCCTTCACAAGAAAGGATGGGCCGAGGTCCAACACTTTTTGGAAACACATGATTATACAAAGGATATTACTACATGGGCTCAGAGTTCGCTTGCAAATGATTGCATTCTGTTCTTATTTATATTTTAGACAGCCCCGCCCCAACTTTTTTGGAATCAGGGTTTTAAACAAACACGGTGAGCATTACAATAACATTATACATTATACCTGCTTCACATCAGCATGTTAACATTGTGATTTTGAGCGTGTTAGCATGCAGATGTTAGCTTTTAGTTGAAAGCATCGCTGTGTCCAACTGCTGCCTCACAGAGAAAAACCACAGTTTTATCATCTTTTATTGGAAACTTCAATTTTGGTCTAAGTCAAGTGAAAGAAAAACAACCTTTCTTTGTTTATATTAACATTTATAATTTATACAACAAACTTCACACTCATCATTGCAATGTACATTTCATCTGTTTCTTGTTTTGTAGCCTCACAGTCTCAAAGAGGCTCATAAACTAGAGTCATTGGGTTCAAAAGAAGGCTTAGCATCCTGGAGGAGCACTGAAACTGAAAATCATAGCTGATTGTTGCATAGCAGTAAGCTGCCAGTTTAGTCATTTCAATTACAATGTTGGTTAATTTATGATTGACCACAGACGAATGAAAGGAGATATATGAGCCTGAGCCCAAAGTAAAATAGATTGGGAGGCTGGATTAATGATCCGGTGAGATTTGGGCTGTTCTGCAGTTGTTAGTGGGAGAATGGATCAGTTCAGATCTGGTATATATAGAACTAATAAACACAGAGAGACAGACAGAGAGGAACAGAGATGGAGATATAGTCAGGGAAAATAAGACAAAGGTGGTCCAGGGAATGAGGCAAAAATACAGCCCTATTCTGAAATCGATCCATGATTTCTGTTATTTCTGTTGATCCAGTTTGAGTCTCAGTGCCTGCAGGAAATGTTGGTTATCTTTTCAGATCCTCTCTTTGTGCGGCCGTCTTTGTTCTGTAATTATATTTGGGTGTTTGAACACAAAGGAACCGTTATTACTTGAACGCGTTGAACGAAACCACAGCTTTCATCTCAGGCCTCATTTTGAGATTTATTTCTTCTTACCCTATTGTATGGAAATCAGTCCACCTCTAATCTTTAGCATCTATTCCGATGTTACGGCGCAAGCTAACGTGGGCTGGACTTCAAAGAGCTGGGGTTGCTCTTTTTTAACAACTGCACTAGTTTCCACATTTCTACCTGCTCAGAAACACCAGGGGGACAAAAAAAAAAGATTTACGAGTTCACATAAAAATGACCATATTGGAGCAGACTGCAGAGAAGATTTTAAAACACATCTGTCACAGCTGATGATTAGGCAAACCGGAGTGCAGGGATAAAATGGCAGCGCAGATTTATATTTCCTGATAAGGCAGGAGAGATGAGATTGTTTTTCAAATGCCATGAGGCAGACGCATTCATTTTTGTGTGTTTTTCCCAGACCCCGCCACATTATTATACACACACACACACACACACACACACACACACACACACACACACACACACACACACACACACACACACACAC
>JBBPCS010002437.1:0-13514 GCA_037974645.1 Hollardia meadi
CACCTTATGCTCGAACATGGTGTTTGTTATGGACAATCCATGACTAGCACAGAAGTCCAGTAACAAAACACCACTCGGATTTGGATCGGGCAGGCCAGTCCTCCCAATCACGCCCCTCCAGGTTTCTCCGTCATTGCCCACGTGAGCGTTGAAGTCCCCCAGCAGAACTATTGAATCCCTAGTTGGCACCCCTTCCAGGACGCCCCCCAGAGACTGCAAGAAGGCCGGGTATTCTGACCTGCTGTTTGGTGCATAAGTACACACAACAGTCTCTTGTTCCCCTGGGAAAACTCCAACACACTGGCACTCAGCCAGGGACTTGTGGGTATCCCCACACCTGCCCAGCACCTCTTACCCTGGGCAACTCCAGAAAAGGAGAGTCCAGCCCCTCTCCAGGAGTTTGGTTCCAGAACTGTTAAGGTGGCGATTCATGGGGGCATGTGGGCTATTCCCATGACAGCAATTGACTAACAGCTGGTGGCTAGGTGATGTGCTTTCTGTTGCTTATGTAAAGCACTTTGCATTGCCTTGTTGCTAAAAGATGCTACTTATATACAACTTTATTTTGTAGCCTATCGTACCTTTCACGAGAAGGAGCAGTGCTTAACAGAACGGTTAAAAATAAGACCATAAAAACAGCAAAAAGAAACAAACAATAAAACATAAGTGACAACAGACCTTACAAAACACAAAAATTACAAAATAGACGAGGTGAGCGGCTGAACAAATGATTGTTCAGCTGCTTTTTTTAAAGGCATCAGCAGAGACCAAAGAATAGGAGTCTATAAGTAGAGCGTTCCACAGTCACCACTTCAAAACACAATCAGCTTTTGTGTTCAGTCGAGCATGAGTGACAACCAGCAAGCATATAGGCCTGTGTAGCCCATAGAAACATTAATACAAGGCACTTTCCCCCCCTTCTTCAACACTGACCATGTAGGCTAGCATTAGTGATTTAAGCTATTTGCCACTTTACAATGTTCACCATTTTGGGTATCACTACCCAATCTAAATAGTTGCACAATGTGAGTATAGCGCATGAATGAGCATGTCCGCCATATTGGAGAGGTAGGTACGGCAATGCTCATATTGCTGTGTACTGTCCAAATATTTGGACAAATTGTTTTGTTGTTTGTTTTTAAGCAAACATTAATTTTAGTTTCAGTTTGACTTCAGTTTTACTGTGCATGATTTATATTCAATCAGAGTTTGTATGAAGTAGTAGCATTTAATTACACTGAAAGCCTTGTTGAGCGCACTTCAAAACTTTGCAATTAACGAGTGCTACACCATTAAGCATAAGACACAGATCATTCCACCTGGCAGATGTGGGTGTTCTCAGCAGCACTGTGAATCACTCTGTTATGCAACAGCAACTCAAACAGTAACCTGTCTGTCCTACAGTAATGTTTGTCTTCCCCTTGTGATTCAGACATCTTTTAAGCAATCAAAACATAATGATGATGTGTCATGTCAGTTATGTAAAAGCATTTGTCCTCCTCTTGTCTTCTTTTCTCTTGTCTCTCTTGACCCTTGTATTAATTTGGAACTCCAAATTGTCCACTTTACAGTCAGACTCCATTGCCCTGTGGGCGCTCTTTCTGAGCAGGTTCTGTGTCTAATCAGGAACAATGGAAGAAACAGTGACAATAAGAGGAACAAACATGTGGTGAAGGCAACTTGCAGAAAGATGATTCAAACAAATTGCTGTTCAGTACTCTACCTCTGTGAAACTGTTTTCAGCATTTCTGGAAATGTAAAAGTAATTGCTGTTGAAGTGATTGTTTAAGTGATTGCGTTAGAAGGACCCATCCGCACTGCTGACTGTGATTAATGACATCTAGAGCACCTGGAACAGGCTTAGAGTCTGGTCAAAATTGTGTTCGTGGATTTTAACAGTACCATCCAACCCATGGTGGGCAAATCGGTGGATCTCTGGGTAATGTTTAATTTATGGATTGACAGCTTCTTAGCTAAGTGCAGTTAGTAAATCAGATTTAATTCTGCTACCTCATCTCTCAAAATCATTAACACAGGTGCCCCCCCAAAGGTACATTCTGTCCCCCATCTTGTCCTCTCTGTATGCCATTGACTGTCACGCGTCTGCTTTAGCTCAAACTTACTATATGCAGATGACCCAACATTAGTAGAGTTCCTAAAATCTACCGGTGGAGGGTTTTGAGAGGGAGTCCTATTAGTCAGTGGTCTTCAGAGAATTTTCTTGAAGTCAATGGGAAGAAAACGAAAGAGACAGGTCATATAATTTAGAAGGAAAAAAACAATAGTTATAATATAATAATACCTTGGAGATTAAATTGATGATCGCTTAAGATTCAATGAATGTGCATGGAGTAAGTCTAAGAAACTATAAAAGAGGCTGTTTTTTCTTAGGAAAGTAAATCATTTTATCGTAGACAGTCGTATCTTCCTGATCTGTTTCACAGAGCGATGTCCTTTGGCCTGATCTGCACCTTTGGAAATATGCGTGTTCAAGATCATGCAAAATTGCAACCCAAAATCAAGACAACAAGTAGGATAATTGAGGTAATTGAGATCAGGTGTTTGCAGCTCACCTGTAATGACCTTATTTAAAAAAAAAAAAAGCTGACCAGATTCTCAATGATCCTACCCACCTTCTCCCCCTGAAATTCCGAGGGAGTAGCAGGTCAAACAGCCGAATTCTGCCGCAAAAAATTTGAACTAGATACAGCAAATCTTTTGTGCCAACACATCCCAGTCACCACAATAAAATGTAGGCACCGTATTTTCTACGTTAGTTTTGTACATTTTCAGACATTAACATTTCTCCAATATGTGTCATCATGTTCAGATTACATACATTTGAGCTGACATCCTTATCAGGAGGTGGAGGGGCTGGTGGTGGTGTGAAATCTGGTGGCTGCCAAGCAAGAGACCAATGTTCGAGATCACTTAAACCAACCATCAAACCGGCTCATTCTGGCAACCATTGGGAGATTTTGTAGCTGTCTTCGGGGCGCCAAAAACGGCTACTTTGAACGGCATCCTGGGAGAGTTTCCATGACCATGTATTGGCATAACATGATCTTTTCCTAACATCAAGTGTCTTTTGTGCCTAAACCTAATCAGACCTTAAGCACAGCGTAGTCGCAATACATAATTGAAACCTGAAATGTAAAGAAATGTACATTTTCAACATATCAAATCTAAAGTTTCAACATAATCCCTAGTTTCCAGAAACGTACAGTGCCAACATTTGATTGGGTGTGCTTCGCTCAGGCTTTGCAAAGGAAAATAAAGTATGTTTCATTCAAATATCTCCGCATATGAGAAGTGATACAACATGGTAGTAGACCCAAGAAGTCTAGAGTGAGCTTGCATTAAATGTTCCTTACTAGTGCTGCCATTTCATTCAATAACCATTCATTCAATAACCAGATAGATCAGATTTTGCTCTTTTGGGTGGATTCCAGCTTTTTTTCTTGTGCTCCTTTTTGAATGTGTCTCCATGCTAAGAAGCTGAATCACAGGATTCTACAGGAACCAATCGAATCTTCCTCCCAGCAACATATCATAGGGACTGTATTGCCACAGATGACCACTGTGTAAAATTGGTAATTTCTTATTGGTTGTTACTTAACAGTAGATGACACAAACATGGCTGATTTGCTTGTGAACACAGCTCTGCAAATATTGTAATGACCTGAATATCCAACAAAATGTTTTTGGAATTTTAGTCTAAGCTGTTTTGTTTTACTGTAGAAGCTGCTGTGCTGAGGGACCCTGTTACTTTAAAGTTATGTCATGTTTTTAAATGTGTTGTAAATTTTAAATATCATAAATGTTTATTGTTTCTTGCTGTACTCAGTTTAAGGTTATCTTATTGTTTTAATCTCTAATCATCATAAAAGCCCTTCTAGGGAAGGGTGTCACAAATTAACACCATGACTTGCATCGGACAGCTGTTTCAGTTTGTCTCTGTATATCCATCAAACAAACCATAAAAACCATAAAATAATAATAATTGATTCTGACAGTAGCCCAGTTGGACTAAGAAAAACAAAAATGTATGTAAATATCCATCAAGTTTCCACAACCACTTCCGCAGCATAATTAATCTCTCCACTGTCCATAAACACATTTTTGCATTGTTACATATTTTGCATGTCAATGAAGAAATGATGCGGCAAGAAGCACATCTTTCTCAGGAGGTGTTGGACTAAAATTAAAAATAAAACATAACGGCCAGTAAAAACTTCTTTAATGGGATGTGCAAATAGGCACACATGCAAGCCTTAATAATTTAAAAAGACAAAAGTGTAAGAAGGCCTGTGAGTTTGTGTTTCTATCCCCAAACAGAGAAAAAGTCTTAATACAGCCTCAGTTCTGAATGTTTGAAACTACACAACGTATACAGATAGAGAGATTATGTGCATAATGTACACATGCACACCAATACATTCAAATTCTTATCCTATGAAGCACACAGAAACGGCATTGACAAATACATTGGATGGAATCCACCTGTGTTTGGTAATGGTTTTGTAGATACAATGTTGTGCTTTGTGCTCCTGTGTGATTACACTGTACTTTTGTGCTATGTTCAGAAGGTGGGGCTCTTGATGATATGATTCACACTGTGCAAGAGCTCTATATGGCTCCTTCGCCTTGCAGAAATGTGGTTCCTCTGTCACTACAGACATCTGCCACTCTTCTGCCAAGCACAACACACACACACACACACACACTTCACTAAACCACTACTGACGTAGGTGAGTACCGCAAAATTTGTGCTTTCAGCAGTCAGATGTTTAACTAATTTCACAGGGAGGATCAGCACTGTGCATTTTAAACAGTTTGCGTAATGTCTTTGCATAATCGAGACATAGTGTCTCTATGCAGGTTTCACAGTGTCTCCTGGCTCTTCAGGGCAAGAGTAGAAATCAACTGCTGTCCAGCAGAGGCTGCATTAGACTTTATCAATCTATTATTGCCTATCATTTTAAGTTTCATTTTTAATTACAATGAGACATAGCATAGTATATTTAATTTTCAAAAACAACTTGATCACAATATTAGCTAATACACAGAACGAACTTAGATGGAGGGTACTGACACGCTGTTAGTACCCGGAGAGCGAGACGCGCTGAGTACGGTATCAACAATATGAAAACAATAAAATGCAGGCTCATCACATTTCAATAACATTCAGTTCGGTCGGGACCACTTTAGTCAAAGAAAATTATTTACATTGCATTAGTTACATTTGGCGGTATGGCTCTGTTCTGGGACTTCCCTGCCCGTCCACGAGCTCCGAGGAAAGCCTTAAGGCTAGGAGAGCACTCCTCCTAGCCCTTCCATGTGCCGACATGGGAGGGGTGAGGCAGGGAAAGCAGCAGCAGCGGCAAGACCCCGTACAGAACAGAGCAGGCATCAATGACAACAGAAATGACATTGATTAAGTCAGACACATCATACATAGTCAGACATAAAAGGAGGAGCTGGGGTGGAGGTGGGTTGCAAAATGGCTCGCAGAGGAAGCAGGAAGAGTAGCCAGCTAAAGCAGCTTTAATAGCGCGCCCTGTTTGAAATTTGCCAATGGGTGCATAGAAAGGAATCAGCTGAGCCATCAGCTGATGTGGGCTGCCTTTGATCAGCTGATGTATATGAAGTTAAGAGCTGGGCTTGACTTTGTGGCCTGACAGAACTAACGCTACGCTCCATTTGATTCAACTGAATGTTCAACATTCACTTAATGGCAACAAAAGAAACAGTAAATGCACGACTTTAGGTGGAAGCGTGGATTTAATTCTGTATTAAAAATGTTACATTTTATGGTTAATTTAAATAAAAAACAATAGGGGGCCATTGCAGTCACTGTTCTGTTCATTGTACATTCTGGAAGGGCTTTGAAGAGTACATATTTTGCAAAACATATGCGATTACCAATTAGGGGAAAAATGTTATCACTTATTTTGAATGTAAAGACAATCATTCACTATTGTCAACTGTTTTATTTCAAAAGGGAAATTTTATATACGTAAAGCTACATTTCTAAATTCAACCCCATCTCTTAGTTATTTTTAATTTAAATTGAATGTTATTTTGACTCTCCTTAACTTGTAACAAATTAGAAATGCATGTCAGTAGTTAAGATTTGCATAGATATGTTTGTCTGGAGAAGTATATTACCATCATGTGAAGAAGTCTGTCACCATTTTATTTATTTCTGCTTTTTTAGTTTACTTACTCTGATTCTGCCATGCTCTGTTGTTCCCTCTGCTCCTCTGCTTTTGTTGAATGAACTGGTATGACTGACTGGTTGTACATGCACTACGTACGCTGTTATTTATTCACGACATTTAGTTACATTACCTTGTGACGTTGTTAACACTCCACACAAAATAAGCGGCATCCCCATCTCAGGGAGCCGCTGACTAGTTCAATATTATCAGAGGTCTATTGGTGAAGAATGATATCTGAAATTGTCACAATCACATTCAGGTCTTTGGGACATCATAGCTGAGATCAAAAATGATTTTAATCACAGATAGACTATTTATATATATTCATCGTCATTTCGAGGTCCGGTGTGTGGGATTTTGGGGGATCTATTGGCTGACATGGAATATAATATTCAGAAATATGTTTTCATTAGTGTATAATGACCTGAAACATAGAAACATTGTGTTTTCATTACCTTAGAATGACCCTTTTATATACAGAGGAAGTGATGATGCACCACATGCTACAGTAGCCTAGAATGGACAAATCAAACACTGGCTCCAGAGAGGGCCTTTTGCGTTTTTAGCGCCGAATGTAAGGTGAGCCGAGGGCTGCTCAGTTGGTTGCAATCTGCAACCTCACCACTAGATGCCACCAAGTACAACACACTGAACCTTTAAACCAATAGTGCAGTACGGTATAAAATTTAAATGAGAGTGAGTCACCTGTCAGCAAAGTTAGGTGGAACCATCTACTGTAACAGCGCACAACAGGATAGTGTATACTTGACAAATATTATACATAAGATGTTGAGGCTTATGACATAAATAAGTTATTTATTTTAGAAAATAAATATGGGTTTGACTAACTATTCCTGTGCTCCGTGTGTACCGACTTTGCTTCCATAGATTAAATATTAATAGAAAATGAGGCTGTGCTAACTCTGCCACCAAAGACAGAGCGACCAAGCGATCGAACACTCTGTGCTCAGTGTGACTCATTCTGTTTCTCAGACTAGCAGCCAAAATTAAAGGCCTCTTTGCGGCCAGCCTCCGTCACTGCTACAGAGGCGTGTCTTTGACAGACTCATACAATTACTGTGATTAAATTAGAAAACTGCATTAATCTCCTTTGCTGGGTGGGATGATGAAAGTCTCCCACAGAGGGGTGACGCAGGTTTCCTGGTGACAATGTGGGAAACGATGAGGAAGGGAAAGCCACTTTTTCTCTCACATTAAGTCCTAATGGGAGGATATATTCAATATAGCTGTAACAATGTGTCATCGTAATATAATATCTAGGTTTAGTGTCAAGACTTCCTTAAGCTAGTGTTATCTTTTAACAAGGACTACAGTAACTGTCCTTCTTAATAAATATAGTTCATTTCTGGGTGAATTGCTCTTTATTAAAAATGCATAAGACTGCTATATTTTCTGTCTGTTCATTTTTGATGGAAGTGGAAGTGCGTCAGTCTTAGGCATTTCCATGCAAGCATTTTTTTCTTCCTCATGTGACAGTTAATGATCTCACATGAGCCTGGGTGTGTGCAGAGGTCATGTCTTTGTCATTTTCCATCATCTGCTGCTACGATCACATGGCAGACATTCGGCAGCATCAAGCCACTGTGACAGGGCAACTCTTTGTTTACATACAGAGTTCAATCACAGCTCGCCTCATTTACACCGCGAGGATGGGAGTGAGGACGGCAGAAAGGAGAGAGTTTATGGGGGGGAATGATGGGAAGAGGTTGGGAGGGGGGAGGAGGAGCCAGAAAGGGACAGAAGTGAAATTATGTGAATTAGCCGACGGAGTTTTGGAACAAGAGGGAAAATGACGAAAGTTGTAGGTCTGCTTCAAATGAATTAGGTGATAGACTCGTTTCTCGTCCACACTGACTCTTTCCAAACTAAAATGAGTAAACATGACGTAATACAGACTGACAGGTAACTTGTCGATTGTATAGTTTTTGCGGTTGTCATCTTGCATCATCAGCGCATCATCACGACCTATGGGAAAATCAAATTCTGGCAACTGACAGAAGTTTATGCAGCACTTTCATGCTTCTGATGTGTGTATTTAGGATCCTTTGGTGTCACAAAGATCACACAAAGAAATAACTGATGATAGGAATTATTGGACTGCGAATCAACCGCATGTTTAATAATGACTACCAGAACAAAACGAGGCACCATGTTCAGTAATGACTATTACTGTGTGATCACCGTCACAGACTTTTTAATGGACTTCAATGAACTGTACATGGAAGCACAGCAGTTTTAACAGCTTTTGACCTATAAATCAGGGAAAATACCAGCACTGACGTGCTGATTTGCATAAGTATATACTCTGCTTATACAGATCAATTATAAGATCACCTCCAGAACAGACTTCATCATCAGCAGATGGATTTATTAGCAATTTAGCTTTTGAAATTGTGCTAAAATCACATAGCCGCTCTCATAGAATCCTGTGGTTGGTTTGTTTGCTTTCACACCACAAACGGACTGCTCCAGGGTTCGATTGGAAGATAGCTGAGACCATTGTTACTTGGCGATCTCCTCCCACTTGTTTTGTCCTGCATCTGATTGCCATGTGTTCACATATGCCCAAACAAAGGTGGAAAGAGAAATTCATACCCAGGTCAATTGCTGCATAAAGTGGGAGTGATTATTGGATGCGTCAGTATTAATCCTGTCTATAGGCTGTGTAATCATTTGCACTTGCGCTTTTTATGTGTAATCAAAATTGACAGATAGAAATATGGCCCTGACTGATATGGCGAAAGTGTTAGCAAAACATTGGCTATTTACATACCCAGCAGACACAGAGCAACATTAGCATTCATTTCAAGGTGTGTTTCTGGATCTGGAAACTTGAATACTGCAGATATTCATTCTCCATTTAGCTCTGTTTTGGTCTCCACCAACTCCTGAGGGAAATATCGTATCTGCTAAATGCTCCACTGTGTTCATTGGCTACTGTGTCTGCTGTACAGTAGCTCTATCACAGCCTTCTGGCTGATAACGTTTGCCTGCTGGTGTTTGATGGGATCCATCCTAAAATATTGTTCCCTCTGAATAAAGGCAAAATGCCAGAGAATAAACAAATACAATAAATACATTATTCTAGAGAAGGGAGTGAAAGAAGCAGTAAGATTGTGCAATCTTCTATATAACAAAGACAAATGACCAATGAGACAACTAATGATGACAAATAACTAAACATGTTAAATTAACATAATATAGTTAATTCCATTTTCTTTAATATCTAGCTTGAAATAATGTACATTTGTTTTGCCACAATAACTATGATGCATGTGCGTAATGAGGATTTATGTATGCATAAAAGGGTAAAAACATTAGCTGCATGTATGGTGACATTGGTCATAAGTCAAGAAGATACTCTCTCCTAATGAGGCAGTGGAAATCATTCATTCATTTGTTTGACTTTTATTGCTTATGCATGAACAGGTTGGCTGGTCTGACGTGCACATGTGGAGAGTCACACCATTCTGTGCCTTCTGCTTTGATTATTGTCCTTTAATTGTGTGGTTAAAGGTCATCACTGTTGTTGTTGCTGTGGTTTGTATCACCTTAATGGTCCATTTATGTCCTCCATATAGCAAATGGTGGTTTTGCCCCTCTAATACAGTTGCCACGCACCCGTCGCTGTGATTTTCATGACTAATTTTCTCTTTGTTTCCAGTTTGATGGGAAGAGATTAGGGTTAAGACTGATCAAAAGCCTTAAAAATAAACAAAGGATTACATTTAGCCTTCACTGCAGCAGCAGGTAGCAACTTAAATCTAATTAAGCCTCTGCATCCACCTCCTGTACCAAAACAACAACATCCATTACTACACATTATGATTATGATCTGCTTAACACAATGATGCCCTTCCTCTGGGATTAACAAGAAACTCCCGAATGCATACACACTATCAGTACATCTTGTTGGGAAATACTACAGACGTAGTACGTAGGGATCAGTGTGTTCTTCTGGTGTAAATGAGCGTATTACGTAAGTTACAGCTGGTTTGACAACACATGTCGGGACGAGTTGGACAAATATTGATGAGTTTTAGGATCATCTGCGCTAACTCAGTTGAGCTGACGACAGCGATAAGCAGGGCTGTCCGAGACATAAACAAGAGGATGATCTCCATTGTTTCCTTTGATAAATTTGCTATGCTTATCAATTGCCTGTCCCGCGTTATCTGATTCCTCACTGTTGAGCTCTCCTGCACTTGTCTGACAGCGTACAATGAACTGCCCGGCAAGCCTGTGGCACAAGGGAGAGACCAGAGCTCAGATGGTGCTCTGCAGATTGAAGGACAGCTGGATGATTGGATGGGTTGGTGAATGGATGCATGAAAGGATCATTGGTAGCTGTATAAAAGAAGGAATGGATGGATAAATATTTCTGCTCAATGTGTGATGGGAAATGCTTCACCAGTGAAGTGTGCGTAGTGTTGGCGAACGCAGCCGACTCCACCCCAAACAATTTCCTAACCAAGGCCAGTTTATAGAAGGCACCTGTTGGCCTTTGTCATTCCCCTTTGGCTCCTGTCTTGCTGGCTGGTGTTTGCTGCTATAGCTATGTTGACACTGATTTTATCACACATAATTCAAATCTTTTTAAACTAAATTCATAGTGAGTCTTTCCTTTGTTTTAGCTGTGCTTCCCTGTTTTTAGTGATTTGTGTTGGAGCTTCATGGTTGCCGAGTCCACCTTTATAGTTACACCATGTGTTAATGCACCATCCCATAGGTGGTGAATAGGGCAAAAAAGTGGTGCAGTCTATATTCGTGCCTCAGTGATTGCTGTGTGGCACCCGAGGGGAGGAGTGGTAGCACCCCTGGGCACTCCTCAGTGTAGTTTGTCTCTCCACAAGTGGCCTCAGCTCAGTTTCCTTAGTTTTCCTTAGTTTATGTTGGACTGACATTTTACTTAGCTTTTAGATTTTGTGTCAAGGCCTTTTTAATCACATCCAGTTGTAATAAAGTAACATTTTAAAACCTTCCCCTTAGTTTCAGTAATTTTCCTTTGTTTATTAATATTTCTTTCCTTTCTAGCAGCTCCAGTCCCTGCCATTTTCAGTAATTTGATTATTTCAATAAAAGATTTGGTTTATTTTGAAAACACGCCTCTGTCCTGTCCTTCAGTAACGAGTCTGTGTGCCTTAATGTCAATTTTTTTTTTACCAAGTTAATACTATACCTTATATTTCCTGGGGTGCAATTCCCCAGGTGGCGTTGTCAACTTACTACCTTCACCACAAATGGAAGGACTGTTTTCACTTTCACTACACAGTTGCCTTCTGTGCAGAGTGAAAAACTATTGTAGATATTGTGATTATTTCTGCTCTGGTTGGCAGAAATACAGTAATTCAAGAGCCAAATAACTCTATTTTGAGTATTAGAAGCCTTTTTTAAAAAAACCCATAAAGGTGCTGTAAGAGGGGAGGAATTCATAATATTAGGTCTGTTATGGCTTTTCAGCAAATTAGTTTTGAGAGTGAAGAGTGAATATTGGACTTAGATTTGTCAGGTGACTGGAAATATAACTACAAATGAATGCTAATGTCCCTCTGTACCTGCTAGATGTGTAAATAAGCAACAGATTGCTAGAAAGTTCCCCATATCAACTTAAAAGCTGTTGATAAGTCAGTGTTGTGCTCACATCTTGTTTCTCTTGCCCTGAAGTGAGTAATACAATTTAATAAAAAGTCAGTTGCCAGAGTCGAGAACAGCTTGTTCATCTTTTGTTTAGGTAAAGATGTCGTGTGAAAGATTACCTTAATACCCTCATTCCCCTGTCTGCTGCTGCCAGTACAGTAGCTTTGTTCTCAGTGGGTCTCTTGAGTTTCATGAAACTGTTGACTTTCTGCATTATGACACTGAACAAATGAATGGGCTCATGGATCCTGTGATCATGAATGTTTCAGGTGCGTCATCAGACTTTTTTTTTCTGGTATCGTCTCTTCTTTTAAAACGCACCCCTCGCTCCTTTTTGTGTCCTCGTTGCCCTCATTATGAATTTATTCAAATTAACTGAAATGATCATCGAACACAGTTAAACAGAGACTCAATCTATCTCTTATAATTTATCTCTCTTATATGTGTTGGTGTAAAATAAATGTAAATGTAAAAAACAGTAGCTTATTTACACACCCAGCAGATTATCACAGATTATTGCAACATCGTGTATTTGTGTTCCGAGCCACCTGTAAGTCTAACATTAACCGTCCTTTTAGCTCCGTTTTGGTCTCTACCAAACCCTGAAGGAGTTTTAAAGCTGCCAGATGATCAACAATGTTCCCCAGGTTGGCGTGTTAACTTTTTCTGCTATTTTGTGCTGGTCACTAACAGTGCACAACAGTTGCGTCCTGCAACTTGAACGTTGCAGGCCTTAAAACCAAAACAATGAGCTGAAAGGCGCAAAATCCCTATGGAGTGCTGGAGGGAACCCCAGCATACAGGTAATAATTCTTTTGGGGGGTTTTCTCACTGTGAGCTAAATCTTTCAAATCACACATAGCCATTTGACCCATTGTTACTCATTATCTACGAATAAACATCTTTGCATTCCCGGAAATCCCAAATTGATTTATTTACACCATTTTTTAAGCAAAAATCTCCACTGTAGCAGCTAAGCTAGAAATGTAGGTGCACAAGTGTACATGTGCTGCCAGACGAGATGTCGAGCTCAAATTTCTGGCTAGCAGGTATCAACACTGAGGTATTCATGGATTGCAAGTTCTTCTTGATCTCATGTAGCAGCGCATGTACGGGCGTTCAAGCCCATGAAAAAATGTCTTTTCAAATCAATTTGGGATCTTGGGGGCTTTAAGAGACTAAAACAAGTGTGTAGGAGAATGCTGCATCACTGTTCTCCTTATAATGATGAATGAATTAATATGTGTCTGCTTGTGTGCCGTGTGAGTCTTCTCTTCTGAACAGTGACCATTCATTCTTTGCCTCTGAGAAGTCCTGTGTGTTTTTGAGTAACGTCAGCTGTATTTGTTTTCTATCACTGTTGATTCAATGCTTTCACTTGGGACAGAGGCACTGTGGGAAGGCAGATGTAGTAGAAGCCTTCCACTGGTTGGCCCCAGCCGGGCTCTCGTCTTTTTTCTAACCATCCGATTGCAAACAGAGAGGAAGGACTAAACAAGCACGAGAGGAAGCCAGAAGAAATGATGCCTCTGGGCTGCTGTTTTGACAGACAGTGTTTACCTGTGTGTGTGTGTGTGTGTGTGTGTGTGTGTGTGTGTGTGTGTGTGTGTGTGTGTGTGTGTGTGTGTGTGT
>JBBPCS010002438.1:0-13514 GCA_037974645.1 Hollardia meadi
CTGGTGTGTGAAGGACATGATTTGGAGGGGCCACTACAATCTGACACATTAAAAGAGGGGCATGTGGTCCCAGTCCTCTCATTCACGTACTGGGTGATGACTGACTGACCCCCCTCATCATCATTTCAACCCCTCCTCACACACACACACACACACACACACACACTTGAAGTCAGTGTGAATTCCCCACGTTTTCGGCTATCTTGCCTTATCACCATTAGTTTTGAAGGACCTCTATTGAAACTCACACCGTTTGTGCAGTGACACATGGACAAAATAGCATTTGGAAATACTCGTTTGCATAAATGTAGCATGGTTCCTGAGGTGTACGAATCACACTCATCAGGCTCAAAGCAAAGGTAAACGATCGAGGACTCGCCGTTGACAAGATTCAGATAATCATCCTGATGAACTTAAATTTATATACATTATTTAAATGTGTGTGAAGCATCACCATTGGGTGTGGATCAAAATAGATATATTTCAGTCTCTCCGTCTTTCTCTCACACACACACCATCTCCTTCTAAGACTTTCAGAAAGCTTTAACATCTCCCACCACATGGACGTCCTGCCATGTCACCCATGGTTTTACTGACACACGTCTATCGTGGAGGAGTTGTTGCCCACATCCTGTCTGCTCACGTTGGCTGGTCCCTCGTCAACCAGCAGCCACCCAAACACCAGCATCTGTCTCCACCGACCTCAGATAGCGAGAGGAATCAGGATATGACACCAGCCTGAAACTCACGCTGAGCACTGGAAAATGCTTCAGAGAGTAAAGAGCAACTGTGGTACAGCGTTGCTTTACACAGCAGAGATGGGCAGCAGTCCAAGCAACAAGCAGTAGAGACGATGGGTCAAACATCTGTCAAAGTGTGTGTGTGAGAGTGTACGCCCAGGAGTATATGGAGCAGAAAGGGAGCCGTCATAAACTATAATTTACCAATAGTATTTAGGTTTAGCTCGGCCTGAGTATCTCTGAACTTCCTTGGTATCAGCACACATGTGTGTGCAGCACCGAGCTGACACAGGAGAGAGGAGGAGCACACAGACAGATTAATTAATTAACACAGGCGAAACTAATCAAGGTGGGATCAATAAACAGTGGAGTACAATATTTCTGTGTCAAAATTGTACGCAAATACAGAACTTGAGTTAATGTAAATTCCACCACTGCTAAACACAATTATTATTCAAACTGAGTTTTATGATGAGTTCAGGTGCAGAATTAAACTTTAGATATTTAAAGGAAAACTTGCTTTAAAAGAATTTTAAAAAAAATATTTAAAAAAAATTACATTTTAAATGAGCATATTTTGTTCTTTTTTTAAAATTCCATTCTAACTAGAACCATTTAAAATTTGGTCATGGAGATTTGCTTAAAAAATGTGATAAAAGTATTCAGAAATTGTTGGGGGTGAGAGAGGGGAAGATTTCGGGCCTGCTCCTCCCCTCCACCTCCCCCCTCCATCATGTTTAGGTGCTGGGTGTATAAATACACCCCCCCCCACCCCCCCCCCCCCCACCCCCACCCCCCAGGGCCAACTTAGCCCAGCAGGAACCTCTCTGCCCCCTCTCTGCTCAGACCAAACCCCCCTCTCTTCTCTCCTCCTTGTCCAGCTCCCTCTTACACCCCCGCCTCCCCCCACCACTCACCTCCCTCTTACATCCTCTAATTAGGATCTTGGGCCTCGTTAGGGCCAGCAGCCTCGGGGGCCCGCTGATTCAAAAGCTGATTCTATCTGACGTAACAAGTCAATGCCAAGGGGACAGATGCTAATTTTAATTAATTAAATAGAAGGGTCAGCTCATGACAAACAAGGGCCAGAGGGAGGGTCGGTCGCCGGTGTGCTTGGACCAGCCAGACCCCTGTTCCTCTGGGGGGGGGGGGGGGGGGGGATCAGCCCAGTTGTTGTCATTACTGCTGTTGTTCATCTCACAATGCGAGACCCCCGCGTTCCCAGATGAGAACTTCACAGGCAAGTCGTGGCTGGTAGGCAGAAGGTGACTATTATAACACGCATAACCCATATTTGGGGGTGACATTTTTTTGAGAAAACAATGCTTAACCTCGCCACAATCTCCTCTGCTAATTTTCATTAAAATGAGAAACGTGGGATATTATATTATGTCTTCAAGACCCCCTCCAGACATGGTTTAAGATGTATATAAAATACTCTATTTGGAGTAATAATTTGTGTCCGACAGGGGTTTTCCACAAAAAAAAGCTCAATTATCTTGTTAAAATCCTGAACATGGCACCTGTTCCTTCTCCCTCGTTAAAGAATATATGAATATGCAAATATTTTTCATGTCACAAGTTGAACTAATCTAATACTTCACTGTAAAGTCCATTCTTAGTGTTTGTGCACTGGAGGCTTCAAGTTTCCACATCACACTTGTGTATTCTGAATATTGGACCAGAATTGGCTTCTTAACTATTTGTGATGTCACAGATCATGCTCCTAGGCTCCGCCTCTTAAATCAGATTTTCAGCGAGCACAGAGAAATTTACACTTTCAGCAATAGCGTCAGACACATGCATCTTTCTACAAAGTGAGGCTTAAAGATCCCCTCCACTCAAAAAAATATGTTTTTCTTCTGTTTATGTCCCCTAAAATGTCTCACCTGGACTTTACGGACTTGTATCTGTCAGAAGTTTTTCACTGGAGAAGTGTTTTCACATTCCTCTACTGAAAGTAGATGTGCTTCTAGCCCCTTTTCAGAGTTTTGTTTTTACTTTTTTTAAATGGGGAAAACCATGTTAAACAAATATTAGAACATATATTACAACATGGCTTGAGGGGAACTTTAAACGGTAGGAACAAGAAGAGAAACTGGAGGGGGACTAAAGTGATCCCAGCTCCATTATCAATTCATCTGCCAAGTTTTTTGTTGTTGTTGTTGTTGTTTTTTGATTACCTGGTCATGAAATCTAATTTGTAACAAATGCCCATCGGTCTTTTCTGGACACCAAGGTGATGTCTTTAATATGCTGAAACCCAAAGACGTTTGATATACAATGATATAAGACTCAAACAAGTTTAAGAATTCTGTCGATTGACTGAATGTTTAATCATCTCATTGTACTGGGTATCATGTGATACTGATATGCATGTTTTTCTACAACTACTATAAGTTCTGTTTATAAAAAACTAATCTGCAACAGTAAAAACATTTGAAATATAAGTAATTAATTCCAGGTTGTTTTATTCATTATTTATTCATTCATTATGAGGACCGTTACATTAAATGACAAGTGCAAAATAATTACTGTGAGATGCACTTTGTTTTGTCTAGAATATCTGCTCTGCTCTTACCATTTTTTATTGAACCTATATTTTAGCAGGAATATTTCCATTGAGACAGCGGCAGCAACAGACTAAAACAAAAAAGTATAGGAGACAGGGCTGAACTAAGGTACTCAAAAATAAAATTGGCGTTGAAATGATTTTTGACTTAATGATTAGGAACTATCTGATCAAATATTACACTGATGCAAACTTTCAGTACTTCGTAGCAGAAGATATTGAGGTTTGACAGCCAGCCCTCATGGTGACAGATTATTTTAAAGTGTTGGTTTTTTTATTTTCTTCTCCTGCACAACATCCAAATTATAAAACTTAAACTTAAAAGTCCACATGCTGCCTTTGTCAGTATTAGTTGCTCTTCGATTGCACGTGCGAGGAGGATCTGTGGTAACAACCACAGGTGCTGTCTCATCAGTGCGGACCAAACCAACACTGACAACGAAACTGCGAGTCTGTCTATATCTACTGGCTACTGATGTTGTCTGTCTGATAAAACTGTCAGCTTTGACTTTCGCAGAAATGTTTGAAAGTGGTAGATGAGAGGATGATCACGGTGCATTTGATTGACTGAGCAGCCTATTCTGCTCAAGGTGTTGAACACTAAAATAAACAGCCACGATTTTTATTAATATTAAGAATCCCCCCCGCCCCTTTTCTCTCTCTCCCCCTCTTCCCACTGACCTAGTTTTGGCATTTGATCCTGACTGGAGATCAACCCCTAGAGGGTGCACAGTGTCAGCCTTGTACCATGTCAATTCCCACACAAAGGGCACCCTTTGTCACTTCATATTTTCAAGGCTCCAAAACCCCGGCTTTTTCATTGTTGTTTCTGGCAGGGGTCATTTCCTGGTGGTGGCCCTGCCTCCCTGTTGTTCTTCCCTGTGGTGCACCTGCTGCCGCTGTTGACCATCACACAACAGGGAACCAAATATCTCCGTTCACAGATTAGAGATCTGATCCACACATCTAAAGTGTTGTGTGGATTTTTTTTTTCCTTTAATACCAAGGTTTAAAAAATATATATATATGCAAGAAATTCACATAAACAGAGCGAGAAAAGAGCTTTTAACTACTTTTAAAAGGATTTTTTATTTATCACAACTCTTTTTCTAGCTTTGGTCAGTGTTTCTGTTTGTTATAATAGCATTGTGCTCACATAAGGAAGTGCTGAGATCTCATTTTGGGAACACTGCAACATCTATTAAAGAAATCCTAAGGGGCAAGAAATGAGCAATGAGTTGACCTTTATTCTTTTTTTGGATCCCCATTAGCTGCGACTGGTTAGGTAGGTTTGCGAGTACAGACGATTTGGTTGTTCACTGTAACAGATATTCTGAAAGAGAGTCATTAGATCACATGCCAACCTTCCCTCTCCTCTGACAAGACGTAAAGAAACAGCTTTGAATGTAAAACTGGTGTAATGTCAGGAATACTCCTTCATTGCACAGGAAAACCTCTGTATATGTTCAACTATGGTAAGTAATGAGGGTCTAAGTTGAACCGGGCGGACAACAACAGGCTGCCAATATCACAGATCAGCCTGAAGGGGCTTTAATTCTGTAGACCCACACCCTCTATCATTGGACCCTCGATTCAGGTTAAAAAAATTTAAAAAAAAACTCCCCCCAAAGAAACCTCAGGAAGAGCGACAGAGGAGGGATCCTTCTCCCAGGATGGACGGACGTGTGATAGAAAAATTATAGCATGTACAATCAGGATGTTGCCTGACCTGGGGGTTTATTTAGAAGCTGTGTGACTGTCTGACTGCTCTTCTTTCTTGTCCTGTTGGACTGTTTTTTAAGCAATGATGTCATGTGTCCAGATCAGGAATGTATCATTTAGAACCTGGATACAGCAGAGAGCACTCAGCCTTGCTTCCAATTTTTTGACCGGTGGCCACCTGCTGTGCTGCAGCAAAAGAATTCCCAAAAACCATTTCCCCCATAGACCACCATTATAAAAGAGACGTCTGTAAAACTGTTGACAGGACACCTCGAACTGCAAACAAGGTCAGTTATCACTCAATTATGAGCCATGGAGGTTTGATATTTGTAAAACTTAAGTCGAGCCGAGAAAAGCGATTTAAAAGTCTCTGACATCATCAGAATGTAAAGTCTATGGGCCGAGCGGGAACTCGTGGGCGGGGCCAGCAAGAGAAACACTACTGCCCATATTCAGTGGGCCGCATAACCAGGAAGTAAACCAGGAAGCTAGAAAACTGGCGTATGCATTGGATTGAACAGGCGCCATATGTGTGTCATCTTCACAATTATCTTGGCTAGAATTGTATCATAACTGTTTGAATAAATGGCCGAATCTACGAAAATTAGATCCAAGTTCCACTGAATCACAAACACCCTTACATTCTCTCCCTAAAAAGTGGACAAAGTTTTGTTCGGACTACTTTCCCCCCGACACTCCCTCCCTCTCCTCCAGCTCCTCCATGGCCTATGACTCAGAGACATGCAGCATTTTAACAGGGTGTCCTTGATGAGCCCCAGCACAAATTACCCAAAGTGCCATCTTTGCCATCGCCACTTACCATTTGACAGCAGGAGAGTGAGGGCTGCTCCTGGCGGGAAGTGAGCCCAGAACCTGGCATTACTGGTGCCCAACACCGGCCAAACCGTCACGGCCACCGCTTCGCCGGGGGTCAGCAGCCATCACGCACGCCGGCCTAATGCTGCTGATGAGAGAGAGCCCGCCTCGCAGGCCTGCACACCCCTGAGGTGTGGCCACTCAGCGTCAGCTTAACCTGAGCTGACAGGCCATCCACCGCTCACAGTGGCGTGCACGCACTCACACATGCACCGATTCATAAATACGCACACACAAATTCATAAAAATACCCATGGCCACACAAAAACACAGACAGGCATACAGAGCAATCATTAAAAAAAAGACTAAAGCTACGTATGACACCACTTCTATAAGAGACATTTATATATCGGCACAGTTTTTGTATTTTGTATCTGTGGAATTAAATTTTTTTTTTACCTGATGATGACACTAGATGAAAAGTCAAAGGTTCATCAAAGTTATTGCAACTTATCCTGAGAGGAAATGAGTATCTGTACCACATTTCCAATAGCTGTCAAGACATTTCACTCAGAACCACACGTCAACCTCAAAGTGGCCCAAGAGCAGAGGTCAGGTCTGTCGGTTTCACCCTCCTCCAAGATATTTCAGTCTGGGCCAAGGTGATGGACCGACTGATATTGCTATCCCTACAACCACATCGCTAGCAGGACTGAAAGCTGCTCTATAAAAGGTGATAAGTTAACAAGAAAGTCTGACCAACCACTCTAAGCATTTTAAAAGATGAACCAGCATTTCCCCATTCACACACATTCTTACACTGGTGGCAGAGGCTACCATGTGTGGTGGCACCTGCTCATCAGGAGCACCATTCACATAAACTCTCACACGTCAATGAAGAGGTTCAGCATCTTATCCCAAATACATTCAAAAAGGTGTTTGTCTGCATCTGTTTACATCACCAGTAAACTACACTACACATTCACTCAAAAAAAAAGGGCAAAGGTCTGAAGGGATGTGATGGTTTTCACACACAGCATGTTGACGTGAGAATCATAGTGTGGTTAGAGACCAAATTAGAAACATAGAGTGGAACCTGTTCAGGCTACATGCACCTCTATTAAAGTGTATTTGTTGTGTGCAGATTAAAGTGGATGATTTAGGTATGGTCCAAATATATTCATCTTTTTTTTTCTTTCTAGGCACACAGACAATATTCCCTTACACACCCCACAGCAGGTTCACTGCTTTGCACAAGGGCACTAGCAGGCAGTCATGGTGGGGGACCAAGATCTAACAACAGGCGCATAATCTTCCCTTAAGTTTAAAATGTCACTTAAGATCATGCCATCTGAGTCATTAGCAAGCATGGATGTTCCACATGAAAAAAAAACTGAAGTCTGAAACTTTGATGGTGACATCATTGGTGGCATTTCCAGCATGTCACATATTGCCTTCCTGAGCAGCAGGTCATCTTAGTCAGCCAATTCAAGAAGAGTCTATTTATTCAGGTGTAACAGTAAAATACAGAAGAACATTTGGCTTCTAAGTTGTAAGGCTGTCACTCACAAGCAAACACCAAGATCAGCAGATTAGGAAAAACCACATTAGATACAGATCTGTGAAATCGACTGTGTGGGAATTTCCAGTAGGTAGTGTAGACGCACCTGAACCAACCAAACAATCCATCTAATAAGCAGCAGCAAGTTGCAAAACATTAAAACCTCACAGCAGCCTGCAATCAATCACTCAGAAATATTAAATTCACAAGAAATTCACACATAAGTCTGCAGCTTTTGAATTTAAATATTTCTATAATGGCTAACTGGGAGAAAAAACACTACAGAATTAATTAGTTTGCAGTTGGTGTAAATGAAAAGATGTCAACATCTTAAAGGGAAAATGTGAGAAATATTACATGTCGGGCCATAACGCTCAAACATTCACATTTCAACACAATGTGCACACCAGCCACAACAAGACATGAATGTAACGACCGGTATCAGTGGAAATATTGCACACTGGTAGCAGCAGCAGCATAAGAGCAGAAACCAGCGGACGCCATGACAGTTCATACCTTTCTCACACAAGAACACAAACAGACTGAACAGGTTAAGGTTAACAAAAAAGGCAAATACTTAGCTTGAAGGTGTGAAGTCAGAGTCTCTGTGGTTCCAAACAGCCTACAGCAGGACAGGAAATCTTCAGGCTTGACGAGTGCATGTGTTTGAGGCCTAATATGACCAACAGCTAACAAACAGGGTTGAACAAACATCATTATTATTCCCTCCACCAAGTCATCCTAAAGCAACTGTACTTTAGTGTCCAAACCCTGCAGACAAGTATAGGCAGCAGCAAGTGTTAAAGCACAGTTAGCTAGCTAGCACAGGAGCCGCAGAGCTAAAGAGTGGGCAGGGCCTGAGCTTAAATAGCCCGCCTTGCAACAAAGGGTGCGTTTGATATAAGTAACAGCCAGTTGGGTCGCAAGTTGTCATGTGGTAGTGTAGGACAACGTTAGGAGTTGTCTGCCTGAACTAGCTTGCAGGTCTCACTCCATTTGTGTTTAGCGTTGTTATGCTATTGTACATACAACATTAGGAGCTGCTCTATTAGAAAACTATGGTCCATTTAGCTAAGTTCAATGAAAACACACTCTTTTTCTAGCCATGCTAGCAGCATGACTCTAGGGATTGCACTGTGGTCCAGACGGAAATATCTCAACAACTATTTGATGGATTGCCATGAACTTTTGGGCTGATATCCAATGTGCCCACAGAATGAAGCCTAATGAGTTTGGCAATCCCTTCACATTTCCTCCATGAAGTTTTGTGTGACACATCTCAAAAACAATTTGATGAACTGCCATTGAATTTTTAACATGTCATGATGAGTCATACTCACTTTGGTGACCCCTTAACTTTCCAATGGTTGGTTTATGACTAAATTCTGCAAAACTAGCGACACATTGTGACTCAGGTGTATATTGTGTTGTGTGCTAATTAGCAACTGTTAGAATGCTGACACGCCAAATAGTTGAACATGACAAGTCCTTCCAAAACTAGAGTCGGTGACATGAATTACGTCAGTGTAATGATTACCATCGTTCCATGACATGGGTCTGGATGAGTGATAATCATCTGTTGATGTATTGACATTATCATCCTCTGTCAAGGAACTTATCTCTCATTACCCTACTGAAAGCCTGCACTGTCATTCAGCCAGCATTTCCAACATGTATGCACCAAAAATCTGCCTGATGATTTAAAAAAAAAAAAAATCTCCTCTTTAAGCAAAGTTTGATACTTTAAAAGGCGATACTGCAGATGTTTAACCACTGTGGCTACAAGTTACAAATGCCAGATATTGGTGGATAATCATGACAGCAGTTCAAGAATAAATTAGTCAAAAAGTAATTGAACACTTTCATATAATGTCAAATTTAGCTAAGATTACTAATTTGTTAAAATCCTGCAGTTTATTAAAGAATATTTATTATGTCAAAAATCACAGTCTGACTTCAAAGCTCATGTTGCTTCTCCCTCTGATGGACAGTGTGTTTAATTTGATGAAGTCTGTGTAAGTTTTGTATTTGACACTTATGAACTAGAGTGTCCGGACCACAACTAACTGCTGCTTTAGACACATTGTTGATCTTTTAAATACATTGATATCCTCTAATATTGGGATATGTGTTTGTTGTGCAGATGATGATACATTATTGGTTTGTTTTTCTTGTTCAATAAAGATTTATTGGGAAAAAAATGGGGTTGGGGTGGGCTCCAGGGTGGTGGATGTGGGTTGGGGGTGAAAGGAAACACCATGGTGTTGATCTCCTGGAATGCTGCATGCCAGAAAGCTGGCTCGACTGGCACCAAACCAAATACTTTCAGCCGCCCCCCCCACAAACACCACCACCACTCTCCCTCTTTTCTCTCATGAGTGTCATGTCCCCAGTCCAACTCCCCCTTTCTCTCCTCGCCTCTCTCTCCCTCTTCCTGTGAAACAGGAGAGCCGCCATCTCCGCTTCCTCCGACAGGATCACCGATCATTCTGCCCAGGCCTCCGGACAGACGGCATTCCTTCCCCCCCTGCTCCCGCTGCTGTTGCTGTCCGGCTGTTGCACCGGCCATCCAGAATAGATCTCTGACGTCTGCCTGGTTACTAGAATACGCCAACTTCCCAAGAATCAAAAGGAACACAGAGGATAGACACATACACACTTACACCAGCAAATTCATTTGTACACACTGAGACAAAGATCCATTCAAAGACAGAAATGCAGAAATGCAGTTCACAAGGGTCAAACCTCATCATGACCACATCACATCAAGTGGAAGCCTTCATACAGTCATGTCAGGCGTGCAAGCTGAGTGCTGGGGTGGGAGGACTGCGGTCTAAAGAGTGACCACAGTTTGACCCCATATGTTAATTGTACATATCAATACAATCAGTCAATTCCCCTTATCCAGTGAAACATCTCAGTATCTATTGGATTGATCGCCACCAATTTTTGTGCAATCATTCATGGTTCCCAGACAAAGCAGCTTAATGACTTTGATGATCTGTTGACTTTTTCCTCCAGCAGAACGTTGTGACGTTGACACTTGTCATTTCGAGTGAAATATCTCAACAGCTACCGGATGAACCGACATGAAATGAGGTACAGACATTCATTGTCCCCAGAGGATGAACCCTACTGACTTTGCTGGCCCCTCGACTATTTATCTAGTTCCATCGGTAGGTCAAAATTTTTATTTTATCCAATACTTTGGCCCATGACCAAGTACCTGCAAAACTTCTGACATTCCCTTCAGCATTTGCTGTACCTTTTGTTTAATGCTAATTAGCAAATCAGGATAAAATCAGCATATTAGCATTGCCACTGTAAGCATGCTTACATTAACATTTAGCATAAGTAGCTCCAGCTTTGCAGAGATTCTTAGTTTGTGTCTGAAATCTCTCTCTTGTTCAATATTTTGATATTTCTGACACTTCAGTGGCTAGCGTAGTGTTGCACAGCTGTAATTTTTTGCATCCATTAAATGTGACACATTGCATTGTGGGAATCTTTGAGGGCAATACATCGTGCTTAAATTTAACACTCAGAATTTGGTTATTCAAATAAAATGGTGGAGAGTAAATAAAGTGCACCATTCAGTAAATAGGGAATCATTTTTGACACTTCGTCACATCAAGCTAGCTCTAAAAGTGAATTAAATCAATCAAGATGTTCTGGCTTCTATGAACAAACTTTTAAAAGGCTGGGGAGGAAACGAGGGAGGGGTTTGGCGGCGGATGGCACGGTTGTCACTTTTGCTGCCGTCCATTTGCATGATTCATGTTGACTGAAGCCCTGCGTTTGTCAGGGGAGGTGTCTGCAGTAAAAGTGCCACAGCCCTCCAGATTGACACTCATTAGTGAGGGGCTCCAAGGCAGAGGGGGGCCCGCAGGGGGGCAAGAGGTCAGCAAGGAGGGCGAGAGGCCACATCCCACTAAAAATAAATGATTTGTAATGATTGATACAGATAGCAGTGGACTGATAGGGCCAGATGAATCAGAGGGCTTAGGTGGTGGCGGTGGGCGGGCAAGACCTCTGGTTGGCAAGTTGTTGTCAGCTGAAACGCCGCTTAAAGCCACCGTGTCCAGCTAAACGTGTCTGATCTGAACCCTAACACCCACATACACAGGCTATACGCCACCTCAATACCAGTACACCTCCTCCTCCTCCTCCTCCTCCTCCTCCTGCTCCTGCTCCTTCACTTGTTGTGTTTGACCACCCCTAGCAGCGCCCCTCTGCCTCCTGCCACTCAAGCCATATACACAAATACACAAACTCACATTACACGCATTGCCCACAAATGCCAGCGCTCGCCCAGGAGCAAGTGAAACAAACAGGGGCTGCCGGACACACACACACGCACACACACACACACACACACACACACACATGCATGGACACACATGTACTTTCCATGGCTTCACATACCCCAGAACACTGTGTCCATCACTGTGTTTGTGCATTAAATCCGCAGCTCAGGTCATTCATCGCACATGTCTCAAGCTGCCAATCATTCAATCAATCCCGGCTTCATTACAGTGATTGTAATATCAAGGCCCCCAGCATCAAGGTTACAGGATGTTAGGAAGCAAGGGGGCAGGATTATTTTAATACAGCATTCAGATCAGATTTTCTTCAAAAGTAATCTTCTGCTGCACATTCTCGGGCAGTGTTCTTCAAAGACTGAGAAAGAAGGGTCAAAAGTTTGAGGTGCACCTTTGACTGGGAGGAGAGGATGATAATAAGGTCACTGGAAAAATAAAAGCTGGAATCTGATTTTATCAGTTGTTTGTGGGGTTTTTTTTTAGATTAATTGATCTTAATGGCAGTGACTATAAATACCAGGCACCTGATTGAGGTGTTAGAGGAAGACAGTGAAAATGGGCCAACGCAAGCGGGTCAATGTGACTGCAAGGACGGCCGAGTGGCTGCTTTGACAATCAGAAGCTATAGGCAAATGAGAAAAAAAAGAAAAAGCAATAAAGCACTTGTTCTTACTTCTGGAAATGTGATGCAATTCACCAAATATTTCATTGCCAGAGTTCAACATCTCATATTTCTGCTGGTGAATATCCTCTAAATTCCATCAGTTAAGTTATGGTAATTTCAAGGATAATAAAGCCATTTCTCAAGTGTCAGAACGGGTTAAAGAGGGCAGAGTGGACATTGACAATACAACAGGAACTTTGTAATACACTGAACCCCGATGAGGGTCAATCAATTATTAAACAAACAGACAGTGCCTTTGACTGGATAGGTGACATGGACCCATGGAAATCCTTGGCTGAATTGACAGCACCTGACACCTTGTCCAGCAGGATTTATGGCCTGATAATTAGGCATTAGAACAAGCGCCTATCCAGAGTGGCAGCTGTACATCAGCTGCCACTCTGGATAAACAAAGACAACAGAGCTTGCTACTGAAGGAAAAACATACTCTCCATGCCCTAAATACCTCTATTACGTTAGGCAAGCATCACATAAGCACACAGTCATAAAAATAGATAAAAGTTGTTGTGTGTTTGGCTTGTGTTTTTAATAAAGGCTGTCTCAAGCCTTTTGTAAACTTAGTTTAATACAAAATACATTAAACTTTCAGGCTTTTCTTTGTATATTTTTGTGGATGAAGCTAGATGAGCAGAGACCATGAAGGCAGGACGCTGCAGGACTCTGTAGTATGTAATTTAAGTAGAAAGTAGAAGCATTTTTTAAATGGACGATTCACGCCAAAATCAATAATACATTTTTTCCCTCTTACCTCTAGTGCTATTTATGCATGTAAGCTGTTTTGGTGTGAGTTGCTATCAGCTGTAGAGATGTCTGCCTTCTCTCTAATATAATGGAACTAGATGTCACTTCACTTGTAAAAAATAAAAAATACATTTGGAAAAACGTGCATCTACTCATGGATGAGCGGTTCCTGCTCGTGACAGGGCGGAATGTAAACATTAATCCTCATCTGAGCTGTATCGTTAGCTAGCTTAGTTAGCTAGCCTCTCATCCGTTAGTAGATGCACGTTTCCTTCTGCGCAGTGATACAGAAAGAAAACAGTTCCTCCATGAAACTGCTCACAACAAGGTCTGTGGATTATCTTGAGTAACCGGG
>JBBPCS010002439.1:0-39326 GCA_037974645.1 Hollardia meadi
TGTGTGTGTGTGTGTGTGTGTGTGTGTGTGTGTGTGTGTGTGTGTGTGTGTGTGTGTGTGTGTGTGTGTGTTTGGGGCGGGGATTCAGTCCCAAATTGGAGAGAGTAAAGTCTATAAAAGAGGGGAGAGAGTCGATATCCACACGTTTTACTTTGAGAGTGGTAATGAAAAACAGATCATTTCCAGGTGAGCTGTATCTCAGACGCTTAAGTGTTCAATATAGTAAGCAGATCCAATCAGTTGATTCTCCAGGCAATTGCAAACAACAGGTCAAGAGCATAAAAGGTAGAAAAGGAAACAATCAAACCTGCTCTTGGCGTTGCTGGAAATGGCCAAGTCGAATTTGAAGTTGCTTGCATTGGAGGTGATTTGGCTCAAACACTCACTTCTAAGTTCTGTCACACTTTCCCTGCAGTGTCTCTACTCTCACAGGTGATGACAATTATCACCCTCTCCTCTGCTGTCCACACCCACTCCCTCACAGGTGCCTCCCACACAAACCTAAAGGAGCAGTCTGCATAACTATAGGCTGGTTGCCACAACATGTGAATCAGGGCTACTTTAACATTACAACTTTACTATGTGCTAAAGCATTACTGAACTGTATTTAAAGCAAGCAACACTTAGACTGCAAGGATACTGGACTTACACTCTTAACCAAATATAAAACAATTTTCGGTGCAAAACTAAAATTAGGTTGTAACCAAAGTTCACATTAACATTTCACCTGCATATATGACAATATAAACATTCTTCACAAGTGCAGCTCTGTAACATAAACTGTTTCACTCTTCCACATCACTATTTAGCAACAATATAGACTCCTTTAAGCTATTACAGGTGTAGGAGCCCAAATACAGTTCTGTGCAAAGTGAATAAACCTAAAACATAGCGAGCTGCCTGCAAGACTAGATCCAGGTAAAACATAAGCGCTTTTTACGCAGAGATTGCGCAATATTGGCTTAATAAAATAAGGTGAGTGTCACCTGTCTTACTTGGAATCACATTAGACCATGGAAATCAAAGAAAATGGATGTCAAGCTAATTAAATTAAGTAAACACAAAAGCGGTCGCACAATTTTGGGGTGTACCACAAAAACATCTTGATTGCCCCCCGGTAACTGGCTGCAATATAGGTCATATATCCCACCCCCTTAATGTTAGCAGATGGGACAGGGGCCAAACTAAAAAATAAATAAATAAATACATTTAAAAGACACCGACACACAAAAATCACACAATGCATTGATAGAAAAAGCTTTTGTCTTCTTTTTTTCTAAACAATATAGTTAGTTTATCGCCTTTTAGTTACAGGATATCATCTTTTATATGGACGCTCTTATTACTTGTGGCTTTTCATTTTGGTCTAGGTCATTTGAATTCACAAGGTGCCCTATTATTGCTGTGATGCTAAGAGTCGAAGAAAATGAAACACTTGTCGGGTAGCTCTGCCCAGATCCTTGGAGTTATGATTTCAATTGCTATGCACAACTCGATGTTCAAGGTCTAGAGTCTTTCTTGAATGAATGCTTGGAATCTGGCTCTGGGGGTTCACAAGGAGGCTCCATACACTGTTTAACAATTCAGCCCATGCTCAACCCACGTGACGGTGCATGCAGTAGGGGCTGCACTTGTTTATATCTCTGGATAAAGCATCCCACTGGCCGCAAATTAAGCATTCAGGCTCGGCAGTCTTGTTGTGCTCCAGTATGACGTGTTTAGAGTACTAATCTGACTCTGTGCCCGAGGTACACTGCAATCTTGTGTGGGGGCTAAGGTTCGAAGGCTACCATAGCCTTTGAAATGACTTCAAAACACATGATTTGCACTTGATTCATTCTTTTCTTTAAATTGAAAAACTTTTGTGTTGTTTATTGCTTGGAAGTGTTTACAAATTAAAGGCACCGATTTGTGAATGTTAAGAAAATAGAGATAAACTCCCCTTTTTTTTAGATTGCAAAATGGTATAAAGGCCAAATTAAGTTTTACCCTGAACTTTTTCAGTTTTTAGAAAAGACAAGATTTTATTTGTGCAGTCCAAAGTTGAAATCCCCTATTAGAAGCCATAAATAAGTATTAAACATAATGAGATTTGCCACATCTTGATGCTTCAGATGACTTGACATTTGAAAGCCTATTCCCAACCCTATTTTTATTAAGAGTAACCTAATACACTGTAGATATTCTCCTGAAACTAAGTTCAATTAACTGTGGACAAAATAGATTCACAGAATAACCACTCATTCATTCTGAGCCTCGGATTTCAGCCTAATAGGCCAGAAATGTCACAGGGGGGATGCACATCAATTAGACGAAACGATCCTCTCAGATACATTTAATATTTCCCTCATTTATTCTCAAAACTTGCCAGGATGGAATCATTTGCCATCGATCAACAACATAATTTAACATCTTTTGATCCATTTTTGAATCTTCTACTATGAGACTGCATAGGGCATACTTACAGTATATGTTCTAATGAAAAACAACTGTGCACAAGGAATTCCCTATGTACAATTTAATTATCTACCTCAACCCATGCGGTAGACACACCCCACCACACCTTGTAGATGTAGAGCTGCTGGGACACACCAGAAAGACGGTCAAGACGACACTTTGACTATCCAAATAAAATCCTAATAATCCGGTGAAAATTTACATACATCTTTCGAAGTGCTTGAAGATCCAATCATCTCTAAAACACATGTCATGCAAGAGATCCAATAAAATTTATATGTGAAAAATTTAGGGGAAAATAAAAAAAATGTATATTTATATTTATATCCCACCTTAAAAGTTGCTTGACTGACTGCTACCTGATACTATCCATAAAGTCTAGTCTAACATTTGATCATTTGGTCAGTTATAGTTGATATAGTATGTAAACTTGACACCGAAGGAACATAACCTTTCGAACGAGCCACAACTTAACCGTGTGCATAAACGCATCATAGGTGTGCTCCAAGAGTATAAAGAAATAGCACTACACCTCTGCACCTCACTGCATTTTGAAATCAGACCAATGGATATTTAAGTTCAACACGGCCTTCTATTAGATAAAATAGAATAGCCCTCCACATACTGTATGTCAGAGAGACATTAGAAAGAGTTCTTATTGGAAAAAAATGAATAGATCTTATCCCCACATGGGAAAACCCAGATTACACACTACATTACAGACAATTCCTCTGACAACATATTACATGCATAATTAAGCAGACGATCTAAGTCAAGCACTAAGAGTTAAGAAGGAGGATGATACATACAAGAAGAAGCATATTATGTTCATTTTATTTTTAGCACTGCGCCGATGTTTCCTATGCGTTTGGCTCTGCAGGGTGACATGGATAGAGACAACCCATAGTGTGAGTTGCCTTTCCTTTTTATTACGACTGCGTTCTTCAATTAAACTCACTGCGTTTTCCACAGATCAATACAGAGGAGTCTATAAAAATGTCAATACCTGAACCATAGACTGCAGCTCCAGAGAAGTCGAAGATAATACAGCGTACCCCATGTGTGTTTGGCTAACAAGTTCCCCTCTTTGAACTTAATGCAAGCTTCCTTTGTGAAATACCAAAGCATTGATTAATCCATCTGTACTGATCTGAATTTTCTCTGAGATGTGTTGCATCCCTTTGAAAAATTCAAAGCAGAGCGCTCGGAATAACTATTATATGGACTTCTGCCTTCCTAGGGGCAAGCAATGAAAGTGGCTGCATACAAATTAAGGAAGCAGAGAGTGATTGAAACTATGCTTGCATAATCATGCTTTCAGATTTAAAAAAAAAGAAAGAAAAAAAAGAAGTCATTAATTACGGAGTAGACAGAATTGTTTGCCTAATTAAGAGCAGCACAGGTGTATCCGTAACTGAAATATGTCAACTTTGTACATATTTGTCATGAGAAATGATTAATTATATCATACAAGAAAAAAATACTGCATATCCAAATTTATGAATTTCAAATTTTTCAGACAAACTGCCCATGGGCTGAGAAAATGTTATACTTCTTTACCATTTACATAAAAAAAACCCCATCGGACTCTCGAAGCTGAAAACAGGTTTATTATCTTGAAAGCTCATGAAAAGTTGACTCTTTGGGGACCTGTGGCTCTCACGGGGGCAGTGCATGATGCATGTGCAGGTAGCTATGTCTAATTAGTTAATCAACAGGATTTTAAAAACAAGCATCTTGATGCAATTCAGTGGGATGTTATCCTATTTCTCAGTGTTGAAGTCACCGTCTCTACTTCTAATTGCTATAATCAGACATGTGTTGCAAGATAAACACAACAACAAGCGATGTTCTGTTTACATTATCCTACAATACGAAGCTGGCTATTCATATCACTTACATTCACTGTTAAACTTCCAGTCTACAATGTAGGTAGGGACTTTCAGATGTTAAAATGTCCTCTATGGAGACAGAAGAAAAATAGGAAAAGGTTGTTTCCTTCCTCTGCAAATCTTTTTTTTTTTTTTTAAAATACGCTAATAAAGATGAAATTGCCCCTCAGTGCAGGAGAACAACCCAGAATATTCAACAAACAGATGATGTCTATCCTTTCACTTCCTGTTATGTTTATGCTCGTCTGTCCCTGAGAGACGATGCTGCCGGTCAGAAACACCTCATGAGGGGTCCGTGTTGGCACAAAGCAACAATTCATGCACCTAGCTGGATTATCTGTAGCCTTCAAGGCAAAGCTACCGTGTCCTGGCACTCCAGGCGTCCACGTCCTCGGCTACATTATTCTCCAACTTTGCTTTAAAATATGCAGCAGTGTTAAACGCCCAGCTCTTATCAGCTGTCTCTGTGCAGAAATGCAGGGTGTGTTTGACTTTTCTTAAGAGATTCTGCAACAGGGGCAAGCGTCTCAGCTGGCCTCACAGTGTTATCTCTGGCACACTGCCAGCGTGATACAGTGTTCTGCACTCGGCTGGTTTCATCCCATTAGAGGCCAACACTCGCTGTGTGATTGGGGAAATTAGTGGTTATAGCCAGCCACTGACTGTCTCAGAGGAGACACTCAAGTTAGCAGTGGACACAGCGCTGCTCACTTTTAGTAAACTTGTAATTCTACAAATTATGCCACAGAAGTCCTTGGATTAGTTTAGTACCTTTAATAAGTTGGGGCTGCGGTAAGAATAGTGACCTCGCTGATGTGCCTCACTTCTTATCCATAGTGACAATTGTGCCTCTGCATGCTTTCATACAAGGGTTACAATAGGTCATCCCAGCACCCTGTTAAAAAAAGAACAGCTTGACCAGTTAAAGTAAATCACTGAAGAGGACGCTAGCGACTTGAAGTTGAAAATCCTGTTCAACTCGTGCAAAAAACGGGTTTGTGTTAATAGATCACTTTAGATGTGTGCCAGATGACATGGTCATCATGGTTGATATTTTGTCTCCGGGCAGAATTGTTCTTATTTATTTGTTCCTATTGAACTTTTTGACTTTATGTTGTTTTTATTGTTGCGCTGCTAGTTATTTGCTTTTTATTGTACTTTCTTAATCATTTTATCTCTATTATTGTGGTTTTATCTTATGTTGAATATTCGTGTTGCCCATATGGATGTGAACTCATTTTCACATCTCAGTCATTTTCCCCCTGAATAAACTTGAACTAAACTAAAAAAGGAAAAAAAAGTGTTTTAACCTATTAATTCAGCGTTAGAACCAATGTCATTGTGCGTTTACTCTAATTCATGAAATATTCTATGATTTAGTACTACTATTGGCTCTTACACAGAGAAAATAGTTTATTTGTAAAATAAGATACGGTGAAAGCTCAATTTAAACCTCAGATACTTGAATAGTCTTATGGAAATACAAAGGTAACAATCAGCATTAAAATAACCGAATAATAAAAGATAATGAAATACTCTGATAACTAACTAAAGAGATTCTAAACTTTTGCTGCCTCTGGATGTAAAGGATTTTTTGTGTGTGCATGTAACAGATTGTGAATGTTGCTACTCCAACAATAAGATAACACAGAGGGTTGTAACTGGATGTGATTATTATATTGATAATATAAAACTATAATCCAAGGATTCTAATTAAAATCTGTAATTAGGTTTTTTTTTAATGAAGTCTCGGTAGACAAAGAACAAATAATGAGTCTGAGTGCTGCACCACCTTGAGAGCCTCAAGGGGCAGCATTGGTTGCAGTATGAAAAGCTAATGAACAGACTCATTCAAAGTCTTTTTTTTCATGACAGAAAGAATTAAATAAAAAGAACCCTTCAAGTGCAGTTCTTTTATGATATCGAGGACAGAAGGACCAACGATAACAGTATCCACTGCAGTCCTGCATGTTTTTATTAAGAACCACAAACCACCAAACCATCTATATGGGAAGATAATCTAAATATTGTGACTTAAACCTTGAAAATGAGGATTTAAAATTTTTTTTCATGGGAACACCCAGATGGCTGACAGTCATCGATGTAAAGGGAAGGCTGTCAGTATATACGACTTACTGTCGTGGAGAATCACTCATTAATCTTTATTCCGACTGGCTGCTGTTAATACCATAATAATAATTTAAAAACATGAGGTTTTGAGAGGCTTATACGGGTGTTCCCAAATAAAGAGACCAGAAATATTAAGGAACACAAGTGCACTGAATTGTTGACGTGCTTGGACAGGCGGGCAGCCGGTCGTGATTAACGCCGCCACTCTTGATGCCAAGATTGCAGTGCGCTGCTGGGTTGGCATCACCACACCTTTAACCATGCCTCTCGTCCCACTGTTGCAAAAGGCGAGTTACGAAATCAAGGAGACACCCTTAGTGCGGTCAAGGTAAATTCGACTTTGCTGGTGCATGGCTGCATTTCACGCCATGCGCCGGCACCAAAATAGAGCCCTACAAAGCACCCTTCATGTGAAGATCATCTGATGTGCACAATATCTGTCATCTCTTCGCTCAGGGAAATCAAAGAGGAAAATTATATCTGCATAAAGTAGAATACATTTGTCATTCTCTTCAAAACATCCAGTTCAGTTCATGTTGAATTTTATCAACTGTCATAGACAAAAAAAAAAAAAAAAAAATCAAATCAATGCAGCAATCTTTGTGGCAGTAGTGGATGCAGACCTCAGAGGTGTATAGTGTAATTTTAATTTCTACTGATCCCCTCTTAAACATAATCTTTAAACTAAAATCTGTTTCTTTCCTCTGCCCTATATAGCATATTAAACTATTCAAAAACTATGCACCACAATGATTTGTTCTCATTATACTGCAGTCATTGCTCTCTCACTGACAATGGGACATCTTGTATGAGAAATGGGAGCATATTGTACTTTATGTGGGTGGAACTTTTTCCTGAGCAAAAAGATGACGGATACATTTGGCACATCAGATGATTTTCCGTATGATGGGTGCTTTATGAATCAAATTTGCCTTGCATTGACATATCTGTCCATTGTAAATGTCTGCAGCCACATTAAATATGGTGCAAAAATAACCTGAAGTTTCCTTAACCTGTCGGGATAAGCTGGATGAACTAACAGCTGTAGTGAATGGAATACAATAGGCAGGATTTGTGAGCATTCTGTTGAGACCATTGGCAAGGTGTAACGTGGACATAAGGCTGCCTCCCTTTTTGCTACGTGCATTACATTTAGGCTACTGTTTGTAATTTATTTCTGCTTGTCTGAACCGTAGGTACATCTAATGCACCCTTTACAACTGCTCTTTTGGTCTGGTCCTCGTTCTTCTACTCCAACCATGTAGCACTTAACAGGGAAGCTCACCTGCCAACAGTCCCATCCTTTTGGTCAAGGTTTTCTTTTCTTGGGATCTGGTGAATGAATGAATTTACTTTTGGCTGAGGTATCTGGGATCACTGCTCCACTTTGACAAGCACAGTATTTGCTGCTTGTGCCAACATTGGTTCTCAGTCTTGGGTTCTTTACTTACTCAATAAGCTAACATTAAGCTGCGAGGCCGGCTGCTTCATGTCTTGCCTGCAGATGTGCTTACAAGCTACATTTCGATGCCTGCTAGCTTTGGGCTTCAATGCATTTGCAACATATTGTCCCTTTTGGGTGTTGCTGTTTTATTGGGCCCCGATCTATTGAGACTGCCAAGTCTCTTGTGATATTGAGCGTCATTGTGAGTGTCTCAATGTGATATTATGTGTTGGCTATAGAGGTGTCATCACAACTGTAGTTTTGCACACATCCCTTTCACACAATATTTTCCCTGTATTATTGGCTTCACGGGGAACTCAACATGTTTTTTGTCATACATACAGAAGGTTGACATTTTTCCACCCACGTCATCCGAAGCTGAGCACTGAAAAGGATTTCAACACAATTCTCACATGTCACACATATCACGAAACACTCATTAGTTTAAGGATGAATTGATACGCAACGAGTAACTACTTTGCTTTTTCATCTCTTCTCTCGTTTAGTGAGATCACATAATGGCCGCTTTTTCTTTCCTAAGAAAAATATTTTATTGTATAAAACCAAAGCTAATTTACTAGAATCCAATCAGCATTATTTGTGGGAGCAGAATCATTTACTGCATAAACATTATCTTTGTGACATCTTAAAACAAACAAAATGTAAAGAAAGTGCAGGCAGTCCAACTCTTCATCCAGTGCTTATTAATAAGAAATAATCATTCATTCAGGCACTGTTCTATAGGTTTTAATATTGCTGTCATGTAGGACTCAAACATTAAAAGATCTAAAGCCATCTGGCTATGCATTTGCATAACAAAGTGGTATTCTAAACTGTATTCAAGGGGTGGAATGATTACTGGCAGTGTGGCGATGTTTGGAATCTACAAGTATGCCTTCTATCCAAAAATCTGCTTTTTTGCTGTCACATCAGCCAGAAACATATGGCCATGGTGTTCTTATATGTGATATTGCCCGGCCTTGGAATTCTGTCCATGTACAGGGTCTTTAGTCATTCAAAGCACCTGCAGTCTGAGGTCAGGCTAAATAACTCACTTCTGTGACAAAAAAAAAAGTAAAGCAGTACGTTCAGCTGCTATATGAAGCATAATGGCAATAAGAAAACCATCACTCCTTTCTGCTCATTATAAGATCTTCGTCTGCTGAGGAATATGGTGGATGACGGCCTACAGCCCTGGGATGACAATTCGCCATTACAAGTCAAAGTACAATATTTAACTGAACACACCCTCCTGCTTCACTGATCACAGCAACAAATCAAATTGTATTTAATCATGGCGGTCTCGCCACACAGAACAGTCTGACACCTCGTGAGACCTGGGATTGAAGAGCTGTCTCTTTTAGACTCATTCAGACTTCTATGTGTAGTGAAATGGGAATAAAATAGTGTAGTAGTATTTCAACTATGTACAACACTACTGATCTTGACTACTGCAAATTAATTGTCATGATTCAAGATGAGAATGACTGATGTGAGTTTTGGGTTGAACTTTAAATAAGCCAGACAAAAAATATTGAAAATTCCCAACTAAAAGAGTGTAATTCATTTATTTATTTAATTCTAGTAAGAACTTTAAAAAAAAAATCTCATTTAATATTTTTGAGGCTTGTAGAAGCCATGACAAATGGACTTTGTTCTGAACTTTGAATTGGGATGTTTTATGTGGTCATTGAGAAGAATTCTTATTGGCTGGAATGTGTGTATTCAGTACCCTGACACCTACTGTATGATGCAGCTATTTGATTGCAGCTAAATGAAAAGAGCAGCATTAAACTGGAGGTAAAGGCAGCAACAATCGGAGCCACCAACCAAGTCAAGCCCGGGATCACAACACCTTAGTGGGCTTTACAATCTGTACAGTACCTCTGTCGTACACTGTAGGAAAAAACACATTCGATCTGAGAATGCGTTTACATGCACTGTAGTAACCTGGTTACTGTAAATCTGCGTATGCATGCAGACTGATGGTGCAGTGAGACTAACTTCTGTTCAAGTCTTGTGAATTTCCTTAATGTTGCCTATTAACACAAACTGCAAGAATTTGAGTAAATAAACATTTTTTTAAATAACATTTCAAATAGGAAGACACAGTCAAAAGAGGTCATATAAGTAAATGAACACATTTGAAATATGTCATGTGGCATTTAGAGGCCATGGTGGTGTTCTCCTGCTTATTTGGGCCAGGTCATGGTGGCAGAAGGCTAAGCAAAGTAGTTCAGACGCCCTTCTCCCCAGCAACCTTTTGCCTGCTCCTTCTGGGGGATCCCGAGGTGTTCATAAGCCAGATGAGATATAGAATTGCTCCAGAATGTTCTGAGTTTATCCGAGGGTCTCCTACTAGTTGGATGTGCCTTCAAAGGAAGACACCCAGGAGGGACCCTGATCTGATGCCTGAACCAACTTAAAGTGGCCATATTATGATCGTTTTCAAGTTAATATTTTTATTTTAGGTTTATGATAGAATACGTTGACATGCTTTAATGTTCAAAAAACACAATCTTTCCCATACTGTCCATTGCAGCAGCACCTGAAATCACCCTCTGTCTAAAACACTCTCTTTTAGCTCCTGTCTCTTTAATTACAGCTCTGCCAAAGGGCGTGCCAGACTCGCTGTAAAGTGTGTAATATGCAAAGTGTGACATAGTGATGTAACAAAGTCACGGAAGTAAAGGCTAAACTTCTGATGACGTGTTTCAGGCACTTCAGGGGCAGCTTTTTCTGTGGGAGTAAGGAGCTCCCTTTGAATTATTTCTTTGGGTTTTTCAGCTTGGCAGACCTTTTCCATGCACAAAAGGAAATGTAATGTAACAATAAAGGTAGTGTAAAACCCCCAAATGCAAAATATGGCCTCTTTAACTGTCTCCTTTCAATGCAAAGGAGCTCCCTCAGGATGTTTGAGCTCCTCACCCTATCTCTCAGGGTGAACCCAGCCAGCCTGCAGAGGAAACTCATTTCCACCGCTTCAGTCGAAATGCTTACATAAAATAAATAAGTAACTCTCAAGAGTCAAAAGAATTGTCACATTTTGAGTTTGTCAGTGAAAGGCAATCTTTAAAATCTAAAGAAACTGACTAGATCACCTGCCTGCCCATCACTGAGGACTGAACACAGTAATCAACCAATCTTCACAACTAGCTATTTTAAATGATTATGGAAACTCAATCTGAGAGATCATTGGACACAGCAGTCAGTGACTCTATATAGTTTACTTGCCTGACAATGTTAAACCTTTGTGATTCAGAAAAATTAATAAAAAAACCCCCAAAACAAAACAATGATGCAAATGAAACATTTTAATGGTGGATCTATAATGAGATTCTGTAAAGAGAATCTGTTTCACTTCCAAATGTCAGAAAAGATCTGAGGGCTCTTGATGTGAGTATTTATGTTGGGTCACATTTACTGTTTGGGCTCCATGACAGTGTTGCCATACAGTGGTGAAACAGCTTTTAAATCTTTCAATTACCCAAAACTTATAATACATCTTGTGATTAAAGACGGAGTGAGTGGGATTTTCCTGAGAAACAACTGTATCTGCAGCAACAATACTCTGTTTTCCGTTTGTTTCTTTTTATTTTCCAGCTGGTCTCATTCCCAGGCTGTAAAATACTGTTGTTTTGGCACGTCACCTCCATGGCTCATTCAGACCCAAAAGGTACACTTTAGTTTTGGATGAGACGCACCAGGTTTTATTGTACCTCCAATGCAAACACATCTGCATCAATAGGAGACAATCAGAGCAATTGGAGCAATTGCACAATGGGTTGTATTTTCTTACTTTGCTGTGTTTGGGATGTTTCTAGATGTCAGTCTTTACACAGTGGGTGTGTACCCCTTAGCCAATAACAGCGTGGAAGGTGTGAGGGCGGGACTCTATATAAAATATATACTATAAAAACGTAGCGACCAGCAGACACAGTGTGGAAAACATGCAACTATAGCGAGGGGAAACGCCAAGAGAGTGAAGCTTTCCCCTGCTGATGAGTGACATGGAGTTGGTCTGGTTTCTGTTGGACAGGTGAGGTACCAGCGGTTAGCTTAATTAATTTTCCAAAGTATCGGCTTTCCCATTACAAAAAAATGTAACAATCTAAAACTAGTAGCTAGCAGTGAACATACAAGCAGTGTAGCCTACGTGCACATCAAGTCCTACTGTAAACCAGTGTTCAGGCAACTGCAGTGTGCTTCTGGTGTTGTTGAACCTGAAAGGAGGGGCCAACTTTGAATGTCGTGTTTTCAAGCAGCAACCAACATGAATCTCATGAATTCTGCCTTTAATTTCCTCAAAATTCTATACCAATAACTCTTAACACACTGTCGGATTTCCCCATCCCTCTGTCAGAGGATCAGCTGGCAATTAGAGTACGTCAATGGAGCTAAAAAAGGAGAGAAAAATGTAACAGAGGAGGATACAGAACCTCCCCAACATGCCATCTTGCACACTGATCATTTATTGTTTACTGCCAATAATACCTTAATTATTTAATCACCATCATTTGGCTACCTGACAGAAGCAAAACACAGTGGTTGGTTAGTGGCATGAAGTCAACACTTGCAAGTAAACTTAATATGATTCACAAAAATCATAATTAAAAATATTTACTTGGCTACTTTGATTTCTCAATTTTGCCATGAACATCCAATAGCTTGTTGAACCATACTTCAGTCAGGGCCACTTTATTCAAAGAAACTTAATTTACATTGCAGTAGTTACATTTGGCGTTCTGGGACTTCCCTGCCCTTCCACGAGCTCCTTCCAACTCCTAGCCCTTCCATGTGCTGACATGGAAAGCCTGAGGCATGGAAAGCAGCAGCAGCAAGAACCTGTACAGATCAGAGCAGGCATCAATGACAACAGAAATGACATTGATTAAGTCAGACACAGCATACATAAATCAGACATGAAAGGAGGAGCTGGGTTGCAAAACAGCTCGCAGAGGTAGCAGGAAGAGTAGCGCGCCCTGTTTGAAATTTGCCAATGGTTGCATAGAAGGGAATCAGCTGGGCCATCAGCTGATGTGGGCTGCCTTTTGATCAGCTGATGTGGGCTGCCTTTTGATCAGCTGATGTGGGCTGCCTTTTGATCAGCTGATGTGTATGGATTTAAGAGCTGGGCTTGACTTTGTGGCCAGACAGAACTAACGCGTTGCTCAATTTCTATTCCTTTGTATATAATAGTGAAATCAAATGTGCCATTCCAGACATTGAGGTGATGGTTTGTGATGAAATTTAAATTCAGGGCTATAAAATGCAAGGACCTACACAGCGAAGCCCCTGTATGCATTTCTGAATTCCTCTTAGCTCCTGAGGGTCTGGTTGTCCTGAGGAAAAGGTTATAATTCAAAGGGGATGTGCATTTGCCATCTGTGCTCTAAATCTTTGGAACAGCCTCTCCCCTGATATTGAACAGTTTAAACAAGCTTTGCACAAGCTTTTGCTTTTACTGCTTTAGGTGAAACTCTGTGTAACCTTAACATACAAAAAGTGCTGTGATTTATTCATTTTTACAGAATGCTTCATAAAGGTTATCATTTGTTGAACAGGGTCAACATACTACAATTGCGGTGTAGTTGGACATAGTAAAATAGCTGGTGAACAAAAATGGCAAATGCAAAGGGACAACAAAATAGAGATACAGTACTACAATACATACTGAGCTTGAAATTCTTGCCATATCTGTTATCAAGGAGGACACAGCTGTGTCATGGAAAAGTCCAACCATTTACCTCAGGAGAATTACAGGTGTAGTTGAGGTAAACATCTCATCCGAGCAACCTGTTGATTTCATATAAAGATTGGGCATGAATTGACTCTGTAGGCTTGTTCTTTGGTGTGTTTGGTGGAGTCATTGCAGTTCTCTTGTTGGTTTTACAAAATAGGGATCAGATCTATGAATGGGAAACTACATGGAGATGTCACGGTTGTGCATCTTTGTGCCACTGGCTTAGTTTGTATAAATCCATATCAGATGGAAGCCATTGCCACAGCAACTGACTCAACTAGAAGGTGAATAGTTTAAAGAAAGTTCTTGAAATCATTCAAAGTGCATAGCAATAAGTTTGAATGTGGTTAAAAAAAAAGAAAAGAAGAAAGACTTCAGGTTTTAACCAAAAGTTATGTTACGTCAAAGTTAAGCTTATGTGTAGAAGACACTGGAACACTTTTGTCCAGTTGTACTTCCAAGGGCCTGACCAGTGGCCCTCCTGTTGTAAGCTAACTTGCTGTGACTCTGGTTGGCTCAACACTCTTTGTCATATAAATATAAGGTATTTTATGCTGTCATTGACATGGAAATAAAACATATTCCACCTTCTGAATTCCCTTCAAAAGGTGCAGATAACTTGGAAATGGAGATGGATGGGCTCCTGCCAGTGTGTCTGGTAGAGTCGAAAGGCTTTCCTGTCACTGCCAAAGATTCAGCAGCATTTGATTCGCCTGGTGGCTACTGTTACTTTGCTACCCCATATGCTAACATTGAACACTGCCCTTCAAGTCAGGCAGAGTGACTAATTGCAAAGGAGTAACCAGGGCCTGCCTCTTTGTTCTGAGTGATAAACCACGTTCATGATGAGTGTCAATGAGGAAAACACGTTTAAACAAATGTTACAAGAAACAGTTTTCAGAATGTGAAGTTGAGTCTTAGGTGTATATTGTTGTCAATCGTGGGTAATTATAATTATTTATATGGTTATTTCTAAATCTGTATTTTATCACATTGTTTGCAATACATACTATACACCACCAGAGGCACTACTATTAGCTATTTTATAAAGTAAAGTTTGCTTTTATAACAAACTTACACAATGAGTAATTTGAATGGAATTTCAAGGTTACTCATTGTAACTGAATTTCTATGAGAAGAGGTGAATGCCTTTCATGGGTTTAATCACACTTTATATTTAGCATAATAGTATTATTATCCAGTCATGGCAGAGCCACAATGCAGGCTATTTAATGTTATGGCAATTGTACCCAGGGGTTTTCAAACTGGGGCCAGGGGTCCTTAAGGGGGTTTCAGGGGAAATAATTTATTTTCACCATAATTCCATCCACAATGACGGAATGTGTGACTGTTCAGGTCATGGGTTTCATACACTTTCTGTAATAAAACATCCAAAAGCAAGATTAATATCGGATGGGGGACCCTGGAAATAAAATCATATAAAATGGGGGTCTAATTTGATACAGTTTATGGGTCCTTGATGTGATAAAATTTGGGAACCACGGATCTAATCTATCTACCTGCGAGCATCAGGATAAATTTGTATTGCCACTGTTGAAGTTTTTATGTTTTTTATGTGGTTAGGTTTTTCCTTGTCATGTTAGTGAGCCTAGCCTGGGATTGGGAACATATGTAAAGTAAGTAAAATAAATACATTAACCTGTTATTTTTTGACAGGTAGTGCTTAATAACAGTAACTCAACCTTATCTTTAGATTAGCAGTCAGAGCTTTGCTCAGTGTTTTCTTTTCAAAATTGGTCTTATCAAAAACAAATCCTGGCAAGAGGACTCTTTCGTGCATCGTAATTGGACTCATGGATTTACGGTGGATTTTGCATTACAGCTTCTGCTAAACAGACTTCAGGCTCAGTGTCGACACAAGCAGCTGAACATATTCTTTAAAGCATAGGGCCACCAACAGTAGGCACTGTCTGGGTGTACTGTATGTCTGATCTTCATTGACATACTTCTTGAAAAATAACTTAAAGCTGGCCTAATAGTTACAAGATATTGAAGAGATCTCCTGCAATTAATGGAGCAACCTTGCTTCCGTTATGACTCATTTAAAAGCCTTGCTATATTTAAGATGAGAGTAATAGATTTTTTTTTTTACACTTTTCTTTTTTCCCCATCTGAATCGACCTTCTACATGTTTTTTTCTTTTCTTGCTCTTGTAACTGCTGTTTTGAAAAGCGCTTTATAAGTACTTTGTTTACTTGCAATGCTACATAATATGCTGTGCAGACGCAAGTTGAATTAGTGTCATCACATGTCAGTGATTTAAATAAGAATCCCACTCTGTTTTAGCCCACATGCTCAAAACATAATGCTTGTACACGGATGAAGCTTGACAGGTCATTTAAAAGTTGCTTGAAATAAAAACAAACAAACAAAAAAAACACACACACACAAACAAGCAGAGAATCATAACGAATGCAGATGCTTCAGAGCCTGAAGAGGTCACTGCATGAAAATGATGTAAGTCATTTGTGATAATTAACTTACTGTTTCTTTTCCTCACTAATCGTGATGTTACTATCATAAGGCTAGTGGAGGTTACTTTAAAGCAGCATTATTATCTGTAGAAAAACTAATCAATATCATTTGCTAACTCTCAAATCGTCAACAGTGTTTGACATCTAGTGAGAACCTTCTTTGTGAATAACTTCTCTTTAAAAAGACATGACAATACAATACAATACTCTTTAAGAACTGCCTCAGGAAATTATTAGGAAAATAATAATCCTAGTGAATTTTGGTGCACTTGTATAAACCATTTTGGTAAACTCATTATCATTTAAGCTCTTGTTGTTTGCATATTCCAGTTTAAATGAGTAAAATCAAAATCACCCTTCTCCTCCCTGGAAGGAAGAGCTTTTATAGTCTGCTTCTGTCCAATGTCCTCAAATTTTATTGAATAAAGATCAGCAGTGCAGAGCAATGTGGTGTAACAACATCCCCGCTGTACTGCAGGGAGTCACGACAGAAAGTCTTCACCCACTCCCATCAGCAGAGCAGTGGAGCAGACCCACATGGCATGAGAAAAAGGAAAACTGGCCTCAGTAACACTAAATTAGTGATCAAAATGGGAGAATATTCAACACAAAGCACAGGAGCAAGAAACGCTCCCTTTGTCCCCATTGTTTTGCAGCACAGTCTCAGCAGGCAGACGCAAACACTTATTTTCTCTATTTGGTGAATGTTTTTGTGTTGAACACATTGCTTCCCCAATTATCCGCGCACTAATTAAGCATCCGAATAACACTGAAAAATGAGGTGGAAAAGCAAATCACATTTTTTTGTGTTTCGTCAAAAACTGCCAAGACGTATTGTTATTTACATTCTGTTCTCACTTATAATGTAATAAAACAAATGTAAAACAGAACGAGTTCGACCAACATCATGCATTTCCAGATTTACTCTGTGTTAATGGTGCATTTGCCATGCTTTACATTAGGCTGAATATATTATGTCTAGGTTTTACTCCATAATAATAAACTAATGTACATAAATTTGATATAAATTTTCATGAGACAACAACAAAATGACGGCAAACCTGATCAGTGAAACTGGCTATAAAGGCCTTATTTGTGCGAGATAAAATTCTACATTTTAAGTTGTTGAAAGGGCGCTGTAATAATATTTGAAGAACATATTTGACTGATGATTGCAGCATTTTTGGCACGCTCCACAAAATTACACATGGAATAAAACCTCCAAGTGTTAGATTGCTATATGACGCGATATCACGCATATGATGGGAACAGTTTGATTAGATTTATTAAGCATAAAAAAAATAAATGGATGTAATGGCAAACCTGCCTTGTAAGAATAGGCTTGAGTTAACGGCCAAAAAAAGAACAGGAGAAAACAAATGAATGGATAAAAATAAAATTTAAACCGGATCGTGTTTTACTTCCTGAAAAACAGAGTGAAGACACAAAGAACTCCATACAGAGAAGTGTCTGCTCATTATGCTTAGTATATACTTTGCAAAGGATTAAAGCAAATTAATGCAGATAGTCACTGTTTCATTCCAAATCCAATGTGGGTACTGAGGCAACACACACACAAAACACTAACAGTACTGTCAAAACTACTGTACATGCATGCATGTTGCTGGGCTTGGGTCCCTATAGTTTGTTTGCCCATTTGCTGCTGGCAGCAGAGAGAGAGAGCTTATTAATTTCTTATGTAGTTCCTTATATAGCATCAATGCCTGTCTGCTCCTCTTTGTGACTGCTTGACCTGACATCCTCTCATTTGATGATTTTGCCGCTTCAGACGTGACAAAAAACAATCAGGTGCACAAGTGTCTTCTCCCCGGCTTACTCTTGATTACTTTTTCATTGCTCTAAAAACTTGTGAATACAGGCATGCTTGCAGTGAATTCACAAACTGTATGGATTTTATCATTCAAGCAGAATATTACTATAAACAAAAGTAAAAATATTGAGTCATGAATCTTTTATCTGTTTTATCCGACTGCATCCAGCACAGGTCGTATAGATCTTCTCGCAGCCTGGTGAGGAGAGAGCAAATAAACACCACGCTGTTGACACTACAGCCTACAGAAAGGGAAATCATCTCAGTTCTAAAAACAGTGAGCTTCATAGGCCAAGACACTGCCAACTACTGTATGTCCCTGTGTAAACTTTGTGATCTTCAATAAGGCCAGGGTTAAATTTTAAGTCTTTGGTTGAGACGCATTTTTCTGACAACAAAAGCAAACATTAAACCCCAGGAAACGTGATATTTCCATCAATACTCTGGTGTGGATTAAATGCTCAAAGACTGAAGTGTATGAACTTTTAAAGAACCATTAAAATTTTCCTATATTCTAATGTTCATCTAGTTGAATCAAAAAAAATCTTACATGGACCGTTGCATACTGTGACACACACACACACACCAGCTGTTTCTGGGTGCTCTCATATCTCTCTCCAGCTCTCAGGATCTCCGCTCTGGCCATGGTGAGAATGAGTTCATTCTCTTTAAGGAGGTCAATATGAAGACAATTTTAGCCAATGATACATCCTCAGTGGTGTAGCCCAACATTCCTCAACTGTCATCACCAACCCAGCTCAATAACTTTGAAAGATTGTCCTGGACAAGGTCAGTCCTCAGTCACCGTGCCCCAGTAGTTTCCAGCTGATCTTACCGCAATCGCAGGGAGCCGGGAGGAGCTAAGGAGGCTAAAATGATCTAACACATGCTTGTTGTAGCAAGCAAACTAGATCAGGATAAACAGAGCAGTTCCCTGCAGCATGTGGAGTGACAAAGACAAAACGCTCACAGGGGGAAAAAAAGTAGAATACAATGCAAGACATTTGATATATATTGTACAAATGTCCTCATTTTAAAAAGCTACATTACTAACATTTAAAGAACATTAACGTTCTCTTATGGTGCATTTTGTTTTGACAAATGATTTGTGGAAAAATATGAAACTGTGCTGATGCTGTGTTTCATTTCCCCTCTCCGTAAAAATATTGTTATCTTTTGAAAGCTCTGTTTGTATGAGCTGGAGGAAATTGTCAGCAAAACACCTGAAACGGGAAATAGCCTTGAATAGGCTAAATCTTTTGATAAATTCAAAACTGAAAGGAGTGATTCATGTTGGGTTTCCATGCAGAAAACCCTGTGACTTCTTTTATTGTAAGACTGAGACACTGTAAATGATCAGATTCTCAAAAGAGGGGTGACTAGAGCAAACATTAGCAGACTTCAGTCCTGTCCTGTGGCAAACTTCCAAATCTCAACCATGTTGTGAAAGGTCTTCATGTTGAATGTACCATTACCATTGAATGACTTACTAACTGAATTCTTTTCATCTGGCTTATGCTGTCGAATATGTGCGTTTGCATGTTCGATGTGTTTCCATTTACCCAGCAACGCTGACACACCGTAGCCAACTTGTTTTTATTGACAGCACTCTCTCTCTCTCTCTGTTGCAGTTGTAGCTGACTGGGAACCTGAATTGTTCCCCAACAACTGATCTAAATGATGCAGGCGGGTGTTCTCGTCCCGGCGTTTAGTTTGTGCTTTGTGGGTCTGATTTTCATGGCAATCAAGCTCTCTGAGGTGAGCTTGTTGTGCTTGCCTCAGCACATGCTGCCAACAGGGTATATTGCTAAATGCATGTGGGCAGAACCTGCGCTTTTAAACTTACGTTCACGGCTTTTTAATTCACCACAAGCACCTACCGTGCATATGGTGTGCAGCTGCGTGCACCGGACCCTGAACCCCTTACCAGGACGGCTGAGGTTTACCAAATATAAATTTTGATCATTTTTACTATCATAGTTTAGTGTGCTATCATCCTGACATTGCTAATAAACGCTAAATGCAAAGTGGACTACAGCTGATGGGGATGTGCTTTTGCAAGTAGGTTACTGATAAACCAAAGTGTGGGAGAAATAAACAAAAACTAATTTTTTGACAAAGCAATAGTTGCTGATACATTTCACTCACTGGGAGAGTTGGTGCAATACGTAGAGCAACCCAGAGATTTGGATAGAGCTCTAATGTGAGCATCTACAGGGCTGCTGCCTGCGGTGATAGTTGTGGAACTTAATGCTATTGTTATGCATGCGCAGGCTGCGTGTTTTAAGCAAATTAACATTTTTAAACACACCTGCAAGCGATGCCGCAGTCATGCCACAGTTTCTTCTTTTGTCTCCTCCTCACCCCCGACTCCTGCTGCCTTTTCGGGGCCATATCCGAAATTGTCACAGCAGCATCACATTACCCGTCAGGTTTCGGGGCAAGAGCAGACCTCTAATTCATTTTAGGCACTTATGTTTATTATGTATTTCCTGATTTCTATATTGTTTTAATGGTGCCTATTTTAGTTGTGCGTCATCTTAAATTCATCTTAAATCTAATTAAGTCATCATTAACATTATGATTGAAGATGAGAGGCTGTTTTGATGCCCCCTCCAACACTTGGTGCCCTATGCACGTGTACATAGTGGCAACGCTGATCATCACAGACAAAGACAATTATCTGGGGGCCATGAAGGTCTGCACACAATTCAAGGGAAATCCATCCAATAATTATTGACATATTTTACTCTGGACCAAGGTGACACTGACATTTCCATCCTTTGAGCCAGGCTGTTAGCTAGCTAAAAGGTACAGTAATATTATTAAGTAATATATTCTTGCATGCCATCTAATTTTTTTCCCCATTGTATTTTAATAAAACATGTTCTAAAAGGTCTTCTGATATGTTTCTGTGTTGGGTTAGAATTGCCACAGTAACAGATGGTGAAAATTCCCTTCACTCTGAATAACAATTTCGTCCACTCAGACAAACACAACCCATGTATGTGCCAACAAAGGTTTGATTCTGAATGGCCACCATTCTCCGCTTTATTTTGAAGGCCAACAATATTAAAATAACTTATATTTTAAAAGATCATGGTAAACTACAGAAATACAGAGAACAGCATGAAATATTGGCAAGGATATGAGCAATTGTCGTCCATTATCAGAGGAATTTACTTTATTCCTACAGTGAAACACAAAACAGTGCACTGTGATTTTCATACATGGATTATCTACAGTGAGGGCAAAGCAGGAACTGCTTAGATTGAAAAGAAGAAGAAGAAGAAAAAACACTTTTCATTGACTAGGATAAAATCATCTGTACTTTAAAACTAAATAGCACTGTATGCCTCCAGCACAAAGCAATAATGATTCTGCCTTTCACTCTAATCAACAGAACAAAGGTTACATACAATGATTTTCTTTAGCATGATCTAAATGTTTGCTGCAAATTATAGTGCAAAATGTTCAGAGTGAGCCACAACAAAATGTCCATATTTCACCTTCCAATAATGATGGCGACTGCTGCTGCCCTAAAACAAATATGCATTGATTTAAAAAGGCACATTTGGCCCTATCTTTAGTTCATATGCTGGTAGCTGAATTATTGCTATTGGATCATTAACAGTTTTCACGGTGCGACCACAAGAACAGCGTACAGACAGTTTTTGTTTTAGTGTAACATTACAAATCAAATAGTGGGTTTTCTAAAATACAATTGACCAGAAAGACACACAAACACATACACAAACCTCTCTATATCCTTGTCTATAAACTGCCACTGAACCTTATTGTTGTTATAGCCGGTCTGTTCGATACATTATTGGAAAAGACTTGTAAAGATGCTTGAGCGCAGACCATAAAGGTGTATATGTGTTGAAAAAATCTTTAATATTCATTCCGGTTTATGGTGTCATCTTCGTATCACTTTTCAAATCTATGTTACAGTTATGCGCAGAACATTTAAAAAATGTCACTTGCACAGAAAAACATGGTAAAGCAAATCAACAGTGAACAATCATCTTGGGTTTTTGTTTAAGGTGAATGTGAGAAAATGTGTTGAGTAGAAATCCCTTTTTCCCTGATTTAATATTGTATAATAAAATAAACCAAGAGGCATTCTTTCTAGCTAGTATTTAATGGAGTTTTTTATATATTAATATTGGTAACAAAGTATGTTTATGTTACACTAAGGAACAGTGTATGGATTCAGGACGTCTATTAAACTCAGTGACCTGAACACCCCGAGGACACAGCACTTAAATAAAGCAAAAAATCTTTGTCAATATACTTTTACTGTATTGTTCCTGCTTATATTGCTCTGGGTCCCTGTTGTATGCGTTCTAGTCACCCTCTTGCAATCTATTCATCAATACTTAAATGCTGCAATACAGAAATGGATTTTTTCAGCTGAAAATGTGAACTACACCGATACATCATTACACGATACAACAGTGGTGTAGCTGTGCACCAAAAAATGCTGTTCTGACCGACAACAACCGGCTTGAATTCATTAAAACACAAACTGGTTGGTGCGCTATTAAGCACAAGTCTCCCTCTAACATATTGCAAGTAATTTTTTTTCCTGACATTGTGGGCAAAATACAGGTGCATTCATTATACCGTAATTACCCTGCTGTTAGTCCTCTGGTATATTATTTATTACAAGAATTCTCCACACAGCATTGTGACAGGAAAGGTAAAATGAATGAGCACCATAGATAGGATCAACTACAGCAACCTGCAGTCCCATCATTAATGCTGTGCTACAGCTAGGAAGTAACCTGCTCTCAAGGCCACTGCTAAGTGACCGCTCACACACACACACACACACAAGCACGCACGCACGCACGCACGCACGCACGCACGCACGCACGCACGCACGCACACACACACACAGTAAACCTTGGCAATCTAATACTGGAAGCACACAGGGGCTTGTCCAATATTGGTCTGCGATAAAAACAAATCTCTAAAATTTTTCGTTCACATCACACTGAGAAGATAAGATTTCAGTCCATTATTGTGGGCACAGTTGGCACTTCATTCTTGGAAGTTTTTCATTTTGGTGCAGGAAAGTGGCAACAGCTGGAAAATGTAATGTTACCGTATAAATGATGCTTCGCGCTTGATGGCCAACGCGATGCTTTCTGACTGATAATGTGTGAGGGGGCTTGAAAGCAGGCCAACTTCGGAGGATTTGGGAGGATGTAGCAGAGAGATGGGACAGTGAATCACTCTGCAGGGATCACTGCACAAGAGGACCAGCTCACCTAAATCCAAGCAAAGCTGTGGGAGCTAGATCCCTGTGAATGAGGCAAGAACACATCCACATTGTATTGATCCACTATTGATCCCTGCGGTGAACCAAGCCTCATGTAGATGTGACACATCATTATGTAGGAGGAAAAAAAATAATTAAGGGTATAATTGGAAAATGTGAAGAGCCTTAGAGAGAATATGATATACAGCAGGTGGAACAAATTTTCTGCACATATACATTATTTCATGTATGTACAAAGGTGTAATGCAGCTAAGTATCCCGAAGGAATTCTGCTTGTATTATTCCGCACCTCAGCTAATCTACATTTTGTTTAAATTTGAATGTACTGGTATGTACCAAATGGGATTAAAAACCATCAGCAACGGTGGTTTTTAACAATGAAGACAACAACTCCCATGATCCCACAATTTTTCACTCCTTAATCAAACTACATCTTTTGTTTTCATTGTTTTGATTGAGAAACCCCTCGTGGCAGAAATTTCATACTGTGAGTTTAACCAAGTGCTTAGTTGCCCAGCCTGAAACCATTAATGCATTTATTGTTTTAAAGTGTGTAAACACAACAATGACGTATTATCCACATTTATATAAATGAATCCCTAGCAAACAGTTGCACATCCAGCAGACATAGAACAACATCAGTGTTCATTTAAAGACATGTTTGTGTTAAATGTGCTAATGTTCACTTTGTTTCTAGCTCTATTTTTGGTCTGTTCACGTCGCTGTGTCTGTCTGCTGTGTGTTGATGAGCAGGTTGTGTACAGTGGGATTATCAAAGGTTTTTTTTTTTTTGCTGCTGCATCTGGAAATGATGCTGATGAGAATAGTGAGACTGAACCAACACAGTGGGACGTGAAAACCAAAACAATGAGCTGAAAGATGCTAAAACGCTCCATAGAGCTCTGGGGAAATGCAACGTTGAGTGAAATTATCTTTAGATTCATAATTGCCTCCAATCTTTTTCATACGACACATGACATTAACATATAAAATACTGATCAGAGCAGCTTTAATAATGGATTATATGTCCGTGTACTTGACCACATTGCAGTTGCAGATAGAAATAAATTATTTGGAACTGAACGTTAAAAAACGTAATTCAAGTTTTTGCAGAATCATCAATATAAACGTTTCTGAGTAGTGATAGAAATGATATAACACGGGGCAAAAGCTTCAGTATTTGTTCCTTAATTATAGTCCCTCCAACAGGGTAAATATGTTATTCTTAAAGAGAAATTATGATGACTGTGTCTTTTGTGTTTCTTGAGACTTATTTTGAAATTGTCTCTGCTGAGGTCGGCAGGATGAACTGCTTTCATGGTTAGACCAAATAAGCCACAATATTTCGTACTTTCCAGGGCATGTATTTGATCTGATGAGTCATTTTCTTTTTAAAATTTTTAAAACTTTACGAGTAACATTTTCCGTAATTTACAAGACTGTTATAATCTAAAAGAAATCAAAGGTTTGGTATAAGAGCCTGTAGGAAGCAGCCTGATGTCCAGACAGTGTGTGCTCAGACTGCTCATCAGCACGTCAAAGTACTAAGAAAATTATTGCAACACATTTCGCTTTTCAATGCATTTTTCTGAAGTGCTGCTGTGATTCTAATACCTTAGAGGTGCATGGTGTTGTCACTTACATGAAATCTTTTGCAAAGCATAATCTGAGAAAGCTGTTAACATAATGACCAATAAATGGTCTGTTGCCTGTGTCTCTCGGAGAAACATTCAAAATTGACTTTGCTGCAGGTGATCCAGAACTGTCCAAAGGAATACTCACGTTTTCTCCTTCAGCCTTTTGTCCCACTTGAGATTTGGCTTTGGCCCTCATCTTGTGGCTCGGTCTAGCAGAGCTTCTGCAACACAGCAGCATTCATATTTCAACGGATGAATATGAATTATGCACAATAAGCAGTGAGAAGGAATTTAATGATGCCTCGCCGGTACAGGCTGCCTCAACAAACGAAGAGTGATTCCCCCTGTCTTAGCTGCAGGGATGGAGATGCTGATTTGAACAAATCTTTGACCTCATCCTTCTTGTTGCTTAAGGTTTGCAGTCAATGCACAGGTTTGGAGGGAAAGATGAGAATGAGATGCCTCACCCTGTCAGAATATTGATCCACTCTGACATCTAATGTAATGATTCTTTGTCAGTAAAGAAATGACTGGGCAGGCTGAATTTGGGTTGCATCACAAGTGACTTTTAATTAAGACTCCCCTGCCATATCCTTTTGACCTCGTCATCTAGATCACACTGCACCCAATGAGAGTTGATGTTTTTTGTCATCCGAAGAGCGAACGCTTCTTCCATCTAAATTGGAGGAGTTTTGTGGCTCGGTATAACCTTTATTTATAAGGCAGATAAATCCTCTGTCTTGAAATCAAATATGATGTTGCAACAGTATAAACATTTTCTAGTATGCACAGATCATTTCTCTGATTCTGTAAAAGCTCCACACAAACATCTCTAACCCTCGTAAACAACAGATGGATTGGTTGGGCTTCCTGCACAAACATTTGATTTAAACATCCACGTAGACTGATACAAGCTTCCACCGGCAACGTCGGTGTTTGTCATAGACACAAGATGTTGTGTTATAAAATAATAATAATATCAAAGATGCATCTTTAATAAATACATTTTATAATCTGATTACTGAGCACTTTGTAATAATCTTTTCTAGTCTATTCCTTTATCGTAGAATGTACCAATTTCTGCATTCAAATGATTTTTAAATTCAAAATTAAATCAAACAGATACTACAGATTACCAAATGGGACTTTTCATTTTGATAGAAGCATATAGAATCATATATTTGACTTTCAATAGAATGTAATGTGCATGTTACCCAGATGACCCAGAAGATGATACCCAGGAATCTAAATCTGTTTCCAAGCTCTACCTCAGCTCCATTGATGTAGACAGGTTTGTGTGTGTGTGTGTGTGTGTGTGTGTGTGTATGTCTTTGCCTTTGTTTTCTAAAATCCACAGCTCCTTGGTTTTGTTGACATTGAGCTGTAGGATGTTCACACTGCAAAATTCTTTATTTCCTCCTGATATGAACTCTCATCGTTGTTTATAATCCCGCAGACGGTGGTGTCATCGGCATACTTCATAATGGAGTTCACTCCATGTCTGGGATTGCAGAGAGTGTGAACTGGAGGGGACTGAGCACATAACCCTGGGAGGCTCTGATGTTCAAAACTAAAGTAGAGGAGGTGTTACTGCCAATCCAAACAGTCTGGGGTCTGTTTGTGAGGAAGTCCGACATCCAGTTGCAGTTTGGTACTCAAGCCCACATTGCTAAATTTGCCAGTGTCATGGGGAGAATGTATTGAATGCTGAGCTGAACTCAACAAGCAGCGTTCTGATGTAGGTATTGTTATTTTCAAGAAGTGTGAAGTCTGACTGGAGATGGCATCCTGATATGCTTTGATATGCTGGAGAACCAGTTTCTCAAAAAATCTTCTTCAGAACGGGGTTGAGTGCCACAGAGGTTAACGTGCATGAGCAGTTGTTGATATATAATTATTCACTGATGACTTGGACAAAAATAGGTGGGAACAAACAGCAGGAAGTGGATGTCCATAGCAGGTTTCATGGGGTTGGATTCTCAGCCAAGTCAAACATTTTTAAAATTAGAAGCCACTTCCTGGGAGTAAGTGTTAAAATAGAAAGGTGAAATGTTGGCTTGGTGTCATGTTTGGGCAGGCTATTTTTTGTATCATGACAGGGAGAGCTGTAATTGTAATTATCATGCCCTGTAGGGTGACGAAATAAAACAAAATGTGCCATATTAATGTATTCTCTCATTGAATCGTTTGGGTCTGCACATGTGAGGTGGCATACAGAATACCATTGTCCTTGAGCCCAGGTAGCTGCAGTCATTAAGTTGTTTTGTTTTGCTGTTTTCAAATTTGATGGCGTGATGATGAAGGGTTCTTCATTTTTTTTTTTTAAGGAGCTGAAATGGTTTTCGAAATGTTTTAGTTTGTCTGTGCATGGCCACAGGCTTCCATTTGATTCAAGTCACAACACTGTGAATGCCTTTGGACATTCGGTCGTAGTGGTGAGCTATATTCAGTTCACTGCAGACTGACTTTCTCAAAATGAATTTTGTCTCAATTTAGGGGCAGATTTTCCTTGGTGTATGTCTGGTTTGCATATTACTGAGACAACAAGGGGTGTTTATGCTCAGGATGAGGATTTTTAGCCCAGTAGCCTATGCATAGCAAATCTCCCCCTGAAACAGATCAATGACTCAGACACTGACAGCAATGCATCTAAATTATAATTGGGAGATACTCATACTGAAGTGCTACTGTGAAAACACTCTGGCTGGTTGTCCACATATTTCTGTAACAAACGAATCTCCATGGATTTTCTACCAGCCATGAATCAAAAAATTCAACTTCATTCCTCCACAATGAATCACCAGCTGCTCTGTCTTTCTATTAGACCTCCATGGGATGCAGTTATTGTGTCTTCTATGCATCGTTACTTATCTTACTATCTGCTGTGATTCCATATGCTGTCAATTTCCTATTCAATTAAATGATAAGCCCTTTTTTCACTATTCAAATGGAAGTAGAGTGTGCAAACAATTTTCAGCAACAGAGGTTAGTCTACTACAGTTTAAGGTGTTTGGTTCAAAGTTATTTCACTTTAAATCCCAAAGGTTTCTGAGTTGTTCTAACCTGAAAAAAAGGCTTTATGCCATTTCTGTTCTCTCAAGAAAAACTAATCAATATGTTTGCAGAATCTGTGTGCGCAATATAAGTTCCACTTGTTTCTTCATTATAAACTAGGTCTTTGAGAGTCGGTTTCTGCTACACAAATTGGCGCAGCAGACAGGAGATTGTCTTATTTGTTGAATACATTAACATATCGGCTGTTGTTTGACAGCATGGACAGCAGTCTGGGAATACCTGCACGGAGCAAAGGAATCCCAAGAAGGTTCATTACACTAAAACTGCTCAAACCGTGGTCCCAAGAGGAAACGTCTAAGAAACACACGCATACACGTGCACACACAACTGTTCGATATTTTTTTCTTTGTTAATAGGAAATTCTTTTTTGTTTGACTGTTGTCTCTCTCTCATTGTCATTCACTTAACATCTGTACTGAAACACAATGCTAAATACTGAAATAATACTACTAATAATGCTAATAATATAATCCTGCATATGTTTCAGAGATGTAGGAGTCCTGGTTATCTACAAAAAGGCTCATAATGTGTCCATGCACAAACCACATTTTGCAGTTCAGCATTGGTCTGCACTGTTTTGCTGGGAGTTGGATCACTCGAGGCGAAAACCTGCCATATCATACATCATTTATGCAATGTCAGCATCGGGATGCAATGGTTGCAACAGACTCAGTCCAGTGAACAAACATACTGACATGTTGCACCCACTTAATGATTATATCAGAGTAATTGTTTCATATTGTTCCAATGAAAACAAAAATGTATTTAAAGTGCATTTCACAATGAAGTCTGTCAGCAAAGACTGAAAACAAAGATATTAAGTAAAGGGAGGAAAGCAGTGTTATTAAAAGAGTGGAGAGAATAAAGAGCAAAAAACAAAACAGCAAATACCAACAGCAAAATTACCCTCCAGATACGAAACTGTGTGGGAACATAACACACAGTACAAGTGCGTGCATGTTAAGTGAACACCGGCTCTGAAGGTTTTTCCAGTTTGTTCGTGTACTTTTACATTTGTGAGTGACACTTTGAGCTGGAGGCCTCAAAAATGTTATTTATTTATTTATTTATTTTTCTGTAAAGTGACATGATTGGAGGTTCGAGGATAGAGCCGGAGTTGGGAAAAAGGATTAAGTTAAAGGTCACAGTTTGCTTGAACTGTAATCCCCCTGTTCAATTTTGCCTCAAGTGGCATGGAGGTATGTGAAAACATTTCTCCACACAGTTACATGAAATTATAGGTATTTGGCACTGAGTAAAATATTTGAACCCTTCGAATCTTTGACTGCATCATCACTTTACTCTATTTGATATCTTTGAAAACCTCAGAATCTTGTCATGAATGTAAAACAATGTTATGTTTTTTGTTTTTTTTTGCACAACTTGGTCATTTGATGGATCCACAAGGTGTTCAGTGCAGTGGAAGAAGCTATTCAGGATCAGGATACTTGTCGGTAGCAGGTCTTCATAGAAATAGTACCTCGATGTTTCTGTGTGTTTGTGTACTGTAAGCTAAGAGAGGTTTTCTTCATTCGTAAATTAGTAAATTATGTATGAACATAATTGACCAAAGCCATCACTGTAGCTCAGATAAAACTTTTCAAAATAGGAAAGAAAGAGTGGGGCTCTACTGGAGGAAGTCCTGGTGCCAAGTATGATGTCTATGAGGTCTTAAACCAACAGACCAGTATGAAAATGTTTTTACTGTAGTGTTTAAGAATGCCATTTAAAACAATAGGACCCTTATACAACACCTAGATTAGGAGAAATACCCTTTGTTCTGTTCATGTTGAAATTAGTGAGAAGATGATAAGGATGGTAAAATGTTAAACTGTCTGACCAACTTTTTTTTTGAGAGCAGAGTATTAAGTCTTGATTGCTCAAAGGCCTAATCAGTTTAAAGGTACAGTTTGTAAGATAAGGCCATAATTTTAGTTTAAAACATTTGAAAAACGTCTATGTAGTGCATTGCAGAGATATCTACTGAAGTTAGTATGCTAACCAGCTAGCCCGTCCTGTCTCATGATACCACTCAAGACCGAATATTAGTCCCTGTCAGAGCCGCTGTAAAACACCTCCATACTGTATACCCTGTCGTCAAAGAGGCCTCCGCGGGTCTCAGAGGCGGGTCCCAGTTTGGTTTCCAGTTGTGTTCAGGCTGCGGAGCCCAGTTGTGCTGAGCCCCGCTGCCCGTGGTGACTACCCCCGTGGTACGGGGTCGCAATCTAGACAGACTTCAGTGAGCTGTAGGGCCACTAGCTCACAGTCCCGATAGCTACATCCAAAGATAATTACACAGCCAAAGATTACTAACTTACAGCAGACAGTGTAGTGACAGCAGTTTGTGGTTTCTCTGCTGAAATGCTGCCCCCTATATTTTTGGAGGTAACTTCACAAATTCTGGCTGTATTTTACAAATTGCACCTTTAAATGATGTGACAAGTCCTAGTTTAAGAAGGAGGACTAAATGAATTCCTGCATTAATTACTGCAGCCGAGCGATGAAAAATATTGCACGCCGGATTAGACTTTGTGCATTTCTTGCAGCCTAAAATCATGATTCTGGTCTTATTTGCTTTCAGTTCCACGACTTCTCATCATCCCAAGATTTATGCCTGCCACAGGTAGTGTACTCCTTCAAACTTTATCTGTGGGTTGACAGTGGTAGTCCCGGCGCAAGAGTGGGTAGTATATCATTTAGTAACATTTCGAGGGGAAATTTGTGTTGATAGGAAATGTAAACTGTTGTCATGACCAGCTGGAAGTGAGCAATCAAACATGATGCTGATGTCAGCGTATAGATTTAATATGAGGGAAATAATAATAAAAACATGGAACATTTCACCTATTATAATAGTTATTTTAAACAGTATTATCCTCTATGTTTTAAATACAAGCCCATTTCTCCTATCAATCTCAATATTTTACCTTGCTTCATGTTACTATACTTCCCTTTGAACCTTGTACTCCTGTTATGTTAATCATGTAACATAAAAAATATGTTTTTAAATAATTACATTACACTAGTATAACTATATCATAATTCAATAATACATTGCCTAAATTTTAAGATAAGTCTGCCTAACAACACGGCCACTGACAACATTTTCCTAAATTCACATTATAACTTTATAATGTACCAGTTCTGTTCTGAAATATTGGGTACTTTGCATTCTTTCATTTTTAATAACAATAATCGATTTAGAAAATGAATGCATTCACTTTTGACACTCTTCCTCCACACAAAATACCCTCATCAGTGCCACACTAGGTGTTGATTCCCTGATGTGTGAAAGTTCGTGTGTCCCTTTTGTCCTGCTGTAAAGCACCACACTCATTTCTTACCTCTACCTACGCAAAGTACTCTTTCTTCACTAGAACTATGTCATCTGGTTCCTTTGTGCTTCATTTTGATTTAAAGGAGCAATTTGTAAGATATGGCCACGATCTTAGTTTTCAATGTTCAAAACATGAACTACCATTATCAACAGAATGTTAAGAAACACCGGTGTTGCCATTATGCCAACGATTGTATTGCAGAGAAGTTAGCATGCTAACCAGCTAGCCCTGAAAAAGTTTCACACATTAAGTTTCGAAAATTCTCTTAGCGTTTAGTAATAAGTAAACAAAACAAACAAATGTCAAGAAAGGGACGATTCTTACACCTGCTTTCCTTACTAAACAAAAAAATACAACCGTACACTTTCTGAATTGAAGTTTTTCTCTTTTACCAAACAAAGACGAGCTTAATTGCCTTGTTAACTAATCGTAAAACGCACTTCATTCTAACCATCTTGATTTGTCTTTCCACAATTACCTCTGGTCAAAGAGGTGTTTGGTTGAAGTAAATCCTCAATTCACTGAGTAAGAGGTGAAAATATTCCATGTCTACACGTCATTTTTGCTCGCTGCTGATGCCCAAGTCTGTCTCGCTGTTCTGCCACTTTATCTCTCTCCTGTCCCTCCTGGCATGTCCTGTCGTCCCTGAAGTAAAGTCCCTGAAGTCCTCGTCGGAGCTGCTGCAAATCACCTCCGTACTGTAGCCCTTCTGCCAAAATGACCTCAACCGTTCCCACTTGGGGGGGAATGGACACTAAGGCTGCGGAACCCTGTTGAGCTGAGCCCTGCTGCCCGCAGTGTTATCCGAGGTAGCACTCTAGTCAGGCGTAGGGCTATTAGCTCTCCGGCTAACTGTGCTAACATTCACCACAGCTACAACCAAACATGTTGTAATTACACAGCCCAAAATAACTCCGTAGACATTAGAATTTTAGCAGTTTTTGTGTACTGTGGTGATGCTGTCCAGTAGCCCATATTTGTGGAGGTACTTTTATATTCTGGCCAAATTTTACAATTTGCACCTTTCAACTGAGGCATGCAGTATTTTCTGTCTGATGATACTCCTTATTTGGAGGAACTATTTGTTGTTTCCCTTGTTGTTCATTAAAACTTTTTAATGGAAATCCTTCACACACAAGTGGTATGTTGCATTCATCAGCAAACTTGACAGCGCGATATCAGGCCTAACCATTCTGTGCACATACACTCTATGCACCTTTTCAGTTGTATTGTTTCTGTAAAACTCCCTGTTTGGTGGAGGATTTACTGGACTGTTGTTGGTGTCTTTCAGAGCAGTCAGTAAAAATGAATGAGTGTGGTAGTCTGGTGTCGAAGCCCATAAACTGAAGGGACGCTTGTGTGAGGAGTACTGAAAGCAGAAAAGTGAATGTAAAAAGCATTATGTCATAAATTACCCAATGTTCAAATGCAGGTTGGGTTACAAGGAAAGATGCACAGTACGAGTGTGTGTTTATTTGCCCACGAACATTTGAACGTTAAAGAGTGAACTGAGTTGTCAGGAAGAGACTTCGATGTCGACAGGAGAATCACTTGAGTGTGACTCTGGGAACTGTAATTACTGTCATTTTAAAAATAACTTGCCTGCCATGCAGTGTACTTGTACAGAAGTAGTGACAGTGTGTGTCAGTAATGTTACAGTTTGACAGAACTTGAATGTATTGTTAAAAGTAAATGACTCTTTATTGGCTTATTGCCTGTGAAAACTTTGTTGTGGAACTTTTATTTGAATGGCCAAAGCGGTAAACTTTGTAAGTGATCAATAGCTTAGGCCAATAGCTTAATTTAGCTATTATAGTTTAATTGAACAGAAGTTATCACCGATGTTTTCTCAGGAGGAAAATAACTGTTTGAAGGATTGGTCCTACCAATAATCCTGATTAGAAATAATGAATTCATGTGTAGGAAATCATAATCAGCGTTAAAACATGAGCACAAGATTGATCTATAAAACCATTTTCTGTATACAAATCATGTAAACATGTAGACATTTTCCAGAGCGATACAACAATCAATTAAAGCTCTGCAACTTTTAAATGATCAATAGTGGTGCCCTTAGAGTCAGTGCATTTATACTGAAGCAAAATGGGAAGCAGTAACCAGGTGCTGCGCAGTAATCCCTAATTGCCTGCTGCAAAGTTACAAGTATTCAGAGCATGATAATTGTCCTTAAAATATATGCCTGACTACACAAAACAACACAAATAATCCCCCATGTCACTTCTGGGGAAAAGTGTACCCTGTGTGAGGTGAGAGATTAGAGCACTTCTGGAGGTGATGTTGTGGAGGGGATCAATAAATCGATCATTTGAATGTAAGAAGTCAGCTGGACATCACGAAGGACCTCTACTGTCAGGAGCCTATTAATTGTTTTGTTTACGTAGCTCCAATCACAACATGCCACACCTCTCCCACAGAAAATTAATGATTACTGGCAAAAGGTTAATATCCACTCGGCTGAAAATGAATCAACACTGAATTAATGAGATCATTACCTGCATGGGTTGATAATGGAATTAGTCTTAGTACAAAGCAGGACTTTCTGGGATGTGGAGGTATTGATTAGAAAAAATAGTACATCTGGTGGAGCCCTTGACCAGATGGCAGTGATCCTGACTGTTGGAGGTCGCAGCCAATGCAAGAACTGTTGGAGTTGGAATGCAATGTCTTTTGTACATGCTGATACTTGATATAGTTTAACATAATTTATATAATGTACTGTGTTGACTCCAATAAATAAAAAATGGTGTGTTGTTCAGGTCTAAATTTCACAAATTTGACAGAAATCTCTCTCTCTTTCTCTCTCTCTCTCTCAACAATGTAAAAGTTAAAGTACCAGTCTTGCCGATGAGACTCAATGTTTTTCCCTCGCGCCGGCCTGTTTTTGCAGTCTAACTATCAGCAGGTCCCCATGGTCATTTCAGGAGTGATTCATACACATGAAATATGTCTCTGCAGAAAATTGTACTGGGTTATTAATTGGCAGGGAGTCTGACAGTACTTAGAGAAGGCTCTAGAGATGGGTTGATTCATATATCAATTCTTCATTTGAAAAGCACTTCAAAGTTAACCAGTCAGAATGAGTCTGCAACAGAACTGAAATTTCAAAATCAGTATTGGCCTGTAGCGGGAGTGTGCTTTACAGTTTTCACAAGATTAGATAGACTACTTTATTACAGGTCTGTCCATTATTTCTGTAGGATTTGTTGTTGTTTTTTGTGGGGAACATTCAGACCTTCATGCTTCATGTTGGGGATTAAAATGGTAATGCCTTATTTGTATTTAATTTTATTTAATTAAAACTTCCTAGTTTCCTGGAAAGAACTATGTCATTTGATACTGCTTAAATACTGCGTATGACAGTTCAAAATGTATTTTAAAAAAAACAAAACACTTCTTTTGGTTCTATGAAGAGTCGGAGGGGCGGCTTTCATTATTAGACACCCAGATTTGGTGACCCGTAGAATAAAAGATGATTGCCGCATCAAGTGGATCAAACACCAAGATGAGCGGTATTTGATGAAAGCAAGCAGACATCTATACTGTAGTCTAGAGATGTGGATTCCTCCGCCTGCTGCATCTCATCCTGTTGTGTGCATTTACTGTATGTAAAGGATTTAACACAGTACAGACACTGTGGCAGGGCAGCAGCTGAGCTGTGCCGATGCTGTGCCATGGGGAGGAGTAAAGAGTGGTGTGATTATAACAAAAAGCTTTTAAAGAAAGTAAAGCTTGTGTGTCCAGGGGTGATTCCATTTGGACAAAGTTCAAAACAATGTTCTGCTTTAGAAACAAAACAAAAAAAAAGGTCAGACAGAGGTTGTGTTAAAGTTCCAGTGTGCATTTCTGACAGTTTTTCATTTGGCTTGAGTTGAACTGATCTTTTCTCAAACCGGATCATTTCTTTAAAAATATCTACCGTTTCCCTATCTCCAAGAAATGAACAATGGACAAGTACTTTGCAACAGCCAATAAGTTTATTCAATAAAACATAATTACTGGCTGGATTATGTTCAGAGATACCATTTATTTGACTGTCCAGACAATGACAACGACAATTTGGCCTAAATCAAACTGCAACACTTTGAAATTGAAAAGGTATGTGTTCAAACAATTGGACCTGCACCAACACCTCAATGTGTAACTGCAAACCAGGATTTGTATTGGCTCATAGGTGTGAAAATGACAATTTGAACTGAATAAGAGAAAAATAAATACCTTAAATATGTTTCACAGTGTAAGTGCAGTTTTGCATGTTTGTCTTTGTTACAGTCAACAGTACAAATAACAAACAGGCAAACCAAAAACCGGACCTTCACTGTATTTGCATTCTTGATGTATTTCCACTGCTGCTCACCCAAGTCTCATTTTTTTTAAAATCATTCTTCTTTGTTAGAAACATGGTGGCTGTTTCACATACACCCTAATAGCGTGTCTTTTGGCGAAAGTTAGTTTTGTACATTAATATGCCATGACTAAACATTACACTTACCATTACTTGTAGTAGGCCAACATTTAGACTTCAACCTGCAGGGCTGTGGAAAACCAATCTTTGTTGAAACGCATCGCTATTGATGAGCCAACATGGGAATGTCGCCATATATATCGGTTTAACTGTGCTTTATTGTGAAATTTATCAGGTGGTGATCAGCTTTGTGTGAACTCCTTTGGAAAGGGCTTGAATGTAACGGACATTGGTTTGTATGAAAAAGTCCTGCAGGTTCAAAACAAGCCTATATAACTGGACTATTTTTCAACAGCCTTTTATCATGTGTGCTACGTGATGTGTTTGCATCGGTTTCCGCAATCATGTTTTAAAGAACATAGTGCTGCATATAGTACCTTTTGTACTTGAACTTAATTTTCACTCAAAAGAATAATAGCTTTGGCTGATTGAGTGTGCTGTATACTTGTGAGTAACTCGGTTATGATAGAAATGTTCTGCAATGAAATAAAAGAGCTAAAATAAAATGCAATATGTGTTCTTCTGTTGACCTCATCTCAAGCTGGATGAAAGAAATTTCATTTTCGTGCACATGAAGGGTGAAACATTCTAAAATTCAGTCTGAAAATACAAGTATTTGATATATGTCAAATCTTATATTGCTTTGAAGGAAATAATCTGCCTTTATGTCAAAAACAATTTAATTTGAAAATGTAACACAAGAATCCACACTGAAACACCCCCTTGCCTCTGAAAAGGCATTGTGTTGAGAAATATTACGTAAAGTCAAGTAAAGAAAAGAAAGAAAAGGGCTGCAGAATTTTTCCATTTGCGTTTTGTAAAGGATAAATGTATGATCTTTTTTTTTTTTTTTGTAGAAAGTTACAAGAGAAGAGTTTTGAAATCGTCAAGACAGAATAGAGAATTGAGAGTTTTCAATCCAACCAGCTAGTTAATTGCAGTCGCCTGGCTCTTGCTGATTTCAATGGAAACCAGTTGGGTCATTAAGACTGACTCGACGGTGCCAGCTTTAACCAGTCATGCATGAGACTGATTCACATCTTGAACTCAAAGCAGCAGAATCAGTTCCTGTGTTTGTGAGTTGTTGTTGTTATTGTGAGTACTAATAAAGTGGGAGGGGTGGGGGGAGTATACTGTGTTAATACTATTCAGTCGCAACTGGATTACTGCACATTATCACAGCACAGTTTGAGCAGCCAATGCGATTTTCTGCTGATTTCATTAAACATACATTAATTATGTATGCCTAATTTATTGGAGTGCATTATCAACAGGTTTATCTTTCAGTGATTACTGTTTAATTGGTGACTAGATGATAACTATGAGCACTGATTCTGAGTGGCTTTTTTCTTCTTCTTTTTTTTTTTAAATTTTGCTTTCAGATTCATCTTTGCTCAAGCGGACCTTTAACCATCCCCCAATACCTGCACCGAACTCACAGCATCTCATTAATTAACAGAAGACAGAAAGCTGAATTTATAGTAAACAACACAAGGAGGGTAAAAATAGCATAGTAGCAAATACCAAGTGTGCTTGACTGCAATAATGAAACGACCTGTACTTTTCCTTAATTGCTGGGAATCAATTTGGCATTTTGGCCATTTTTGAAGACGTTCTTTTTATTTCTAACATCATGTTAATTTGTAATGAATCTGATCAGACAGCTAGCTCAAAAGAGGTATTTTAGCCCCTGTAAAGACAGGAATCAGTGAGTGTCAGTGGATCAGTGGATGAAAAAAATACCCTGACAGCAAAAAAAAAGAGACTGCTGTTCAGTGCTGTGGTATGCAGAGATGACCCGCATGTTAGCAGATAAGCCCTGGACGGTCCCTCTGTCCTGGGGCTGTGTCCCCGCAAGGAAGGGCTCCCTGCCCACCTTGGGCCAGCCTCTTCTGGTTTGATGGCTAGGGCTGGATGCACCACTGCAAAGTAGTTGGGATTCCAGCGCTGGTACGAGGAAAGGAGTCTGGTCAGTGTTTGCCCTTCTGCAGTGTTTCTTGGACAGGGAGCTGTCTCATGCCACCATTAATGTGTATAGCCACTTTTTTTCCACTGTCATAAGGGCCAACAGACCCGTCTTTAGCCACCCCCAGGTGAAGCGGTTGTGGCGCATGCCTCCTCCCCTCAATGGGGGAGCTTCTGCTGGTACTCCAGGTCTCCTCTCTGCGGCAGCTGTGTTGCTTGCTCTGACCTCAGCCAAGAGGGTGGGTGTGAGTGTACTCTCCGGCCTATAGGTGGGTGGGACGTGACGCTCCCTCTGTGGATATACTGGGCTCCTTCTCACAGTCTGTGCTCACAGGGGCAACACAGGACTGGTGAAGGCTGTTGCTGGGCATATAGGTGTCAGTTGCACTGCACCTGAAACCTTTTTCTCAGGGCATTGTGCATGACGCTTGACCACATGTCCCTGTGTTCCCTAGATGACTCGGGACATAGGATCACATATTCGAACAGGCTCTTCCTGATGGCCTGCTATATTCATGCAAATTGCAGTGGGTGAATACGTGATCGTGATTTGAGGATGGTAGTACCCATAGAGTCCAGTAGAGGGCTCCGCCTATGTTACAATAACATAACCTTATGGTACCAACTTTAATCTGTGGAAATTGTAATATTTGTTGAATTGAGGATATTGATATACATGATTAAAGTTCAAAAATTTCAGTCCTGTTATTATGGACAGATATTACAGGAACTTTAGTACTATTGTTTCAACATCAGTTTCTTGTCTGAAATGGGATAAAATATCATTTAGATTCCACAAAGCAGGGAAGACATTGATGCACTTCAAATTCATGGAAAATTAGGAATCTTGCTCAAGAAACACAGGAGATATGTTTGGGTTGTGAATCACAATATGTTAAGTAACCAATGTACACGCGAATGCACACTTCCTCTGCCCTGAAGACAAAAATATTGAAAAATAGAGTAAAAACAAAGATGATTGTAGAGAGTGAGGTGGGCATTATGCTTAATCCTTCATTTGGTGATCAATAAAAATCTGGTGCATGGAGGAGCAGCTAAATTCATTGAGTGACTAAGCCAGCTTGGGAACATTTCCATGCAGATACAATTGCAGTGTGGATAAATTAATGGTTTTGTTCGGTTGTGAAAAACATGACCGCATTATTTTTTTTGCAGAATTTCTAAGTCAAATTTTATTTATATAGTGCCAATTTACAACAAACGTTATTTCATGACACTTTATATGTAGAGTATATATGTATATATGTCTAGACCATACAAATGTATTATTAATTCATTTAATTAATCATTCATTTACAGAGACCCAACATTACCCCATGAGCAAGCATTGAAAAACTGCCTTTTAGAAAGCAGAAAACTTAGAGCAGACCCCAACAGGTGGGTGGCTGTCTGCCTTGACCGGTTGGATTTAAAGAGAGAGAGAGAGGTCTCGGGCCTCTGGACTCGGCTTGCTCTTGGGGGTGGTTGGTCTTGGGCCGGGGGTCCGCTATCTCCTATCCTTCTGGGGGCCGGTCCCTGGCTGGGG
>JBBPCS010002440.1:0-13513 GCA_037974645.1 Hollardia meadi
AGCCAAACAAGAAGCAAACACAACAACACATAGCAAGCCAGCTTACGATAATAAGTTATTACTTACTAGTCCAGCAACAAGAAGGCGAGCTCGGCGTCCGTCTTGCATCCCTTGTCATCAAGGCTTGTGTGGCTTTTGCAGCTGCTAAACCTGCTTAAATAAGACAAAAAGAAACACTGAAACAAATTTCACAAAGGGGGAAATGCCCTTACTAGTCTCCAGTGATATTTGCACGTATTCAATTTGAGAAAGTATGCATACATTTGGCACAAAATTGTTCCCCAATCCATGCAAAGTCCAATTCACAGACAAAAGTCAAAATTATTAGGGCGGTCAGACAGTTTGTTGTAACTGAAATGCATTTTTAAGAGGTATGTAAAGGGGTGTAATCACTACACATTTATCTTTGTTATTGTGCACATGTCAATAAAATAATTGTTTACTCTTATGAAGCCTCTCCTGATTAAAATGAAGCTTAGCATAAGTTTAATCAGGAAGATTATCCTTATGTTACTCATTCATACTCTCTCTTTCTCTTCAAGGGCAAACAAACAACAAGGGGCAAATTACACTCAGTTGCAAAATTTATGGTTATGTTTGCACATTAGAGTCAGAACTTGAGATTAAGGGGAAATTTTGTGGTTGCAAGTGATGCACAATTGATGGTGCTATCAACGGGCACAATCCATTCTTTGCAAATTCGCCCCCGACTGTATGGGCCACCCCAGCTTTAAATTCTTTTTGATAATGCTGTGTTCAGACCATTGACTGTATATAAAGATGGATGACATGAGAGCTCCCCAAAAGTGAAGCCAAAACATCTTTATTGCCCTCTGGTGGCTGGCTGCAGTAAAGGTCACAAACTCCTCCCCCTCAATGATATCAAGTAGGACATGGGCCAAACTAAAATCTTAAAGTACACATCAAATAAACTTTTCCCAAAGATGGTTTCTGTCATTTTAGGTAGTTCTTATCACGCTGTTCAAGTGTTCATTTTTTTGATCAGTTTGCTTTTAATTAGTCCTTTGATGCTATAAAAATGTGGTAAAATGTCATGATCGACAGCTGAGACCCTGCTCACGTTTGGGCAGACGGGTGTACGGGCAGGAACTCGATACCTCGACGAAACCGCTCAATCACCACTGCGCAGACTCTGGCTCCAAATGATGTCACCAGCGCAAGATGGCAGCGCTCATATTCGGGATATTTTGGCTTTATTTATGAACAATGGGAGAAAGAGGAGACGTGTCGTCCATCTTTATTTATGTCAATGGTTCAGACTGATAAAATATGGTAAGATATACCATGCTAATGGTATAGGTGGTGAAATGCAAAATGGACAGAAACCTTTTGCCAACATCAGGAGTCTTTCCAGTGTGCAAATACTCACTTCCTTCTCTTCTCTATGATTCTTTCTTCCTCTCTCTTGTTGAAGGACTCATGAGCAGAGTGCTAAGAGCCAAGTTTATGTCATTAGCTTTTTTATAACTAGGACCAGGACTATAGAAAACTCATAGTGGAAGTTGCCTTCAGGCACTTATCATAGGTTAGTTGATGCTCCTTAAATCATAAAAAAGAGCAGCAGGAGCAGGGGAATCTTAAATTTGTTTTTTGGAACAGTGGATCTGTTTGCAGCCACATGTCCTGCCGTAGAGAATGTGAGCTACAAACTACACCCATCGAATTTTCATTGATCTTCTGTCCCACAAAGCAGAGTGGTCATCTCCTCATTCTTCATCAACATGCTGCCAGGTACTTTTGCCACAAAGTTTTAGAAATTATATTGTGAAGGCCCGATGGAGAAACAGAACTTTTTAGCAAAAAAACGGACACGCCACCCCTCTGCTGTCTGCGGCCCCAGCACTCAGTATTCACTCCACACCTGCAACGTAGTGGCTGGAGAGCTCCCGCAGGGCGTTCTTTTTCACATTAAAAAAAAAAAAATTAACATTCCACTCAGTTGCCGTCCTGGTTGCCTGATCCACAGAAACAAATTGGGAATAGCCTTTGATACAGGAGTTGAAAACACTCCCAGGGAGTTCACAGAGACACAAGAAGCACCGTTTCCTAATCGCAAACAGGCAGGCGCACACAAATAAATGGAAATAAGTAAAAGGGTGTGTGCATTTTACATGCACATGCAGCAGCTGAGGAAAGGTGTACTTGCATTTTACAGCAGCCACATTGGCTGTTATACATCAACCCCTGGCTAGCAGACAGAGTGCCATTCAGAGAGCTCTATTCAAATCAGACACCACAACTCCTTGGACATGAAATGCCGTGCTCTCTGCAGTCCTTGAGCTGCATGGCAGAGAGTGACAGACCCTTGAAGTGATGTGTAAGGCCTTTCTTTCTATCCGGCTGCCAGCCACATCATGTCTGGCTGTACCGCTGCCAGACCTCTATTGCAGCTACACAGCGACAGCCGGCGCACACGACAAAAAGAAGCCTCCTCTTCCTCACAGGGAGAGGGAGGGGAAATGAAGAAAGGCGGACAGAGAGAGAGAGAGGGAGAGAGGAAGGAGTGTTGTGTCATTTATCATGGCCTCGTTACCAGTGGTCTGCTTCCCTCCCTACAAGCGTCTATAAAGTGTGCAACAGAAAAGATAAAGTGTGGGCCGAAAAAAAAGAACAAAACAAAACAAAAAAAAGACACACCCACGGGAGGCATAGAAACTTACAAAGTGATGACTCTGACACATGGTGGGATAAGGAGAATGTTGTTGTGATCAATGCCCTGTGGTAGACTATGATAGGGGATCTGATAGAAATACTGCATGTTAAAATATGCCTGTTCTCATTACACTGAAAAAGTTATCTCTGAACCACAGCTTTAATTAATCAAATGCATTAATTAATTTAGCTTTGCCTGCTTGAAGGCAGAAGAACGTCACAATAAGCTGAAAACACAGTATCTCACATATTATCACGTGAACATGTGATAAAGACATGATATGTAATAATATGCGGATGTGTACATTGCTTAGTGTGTTGGCAAACAATCAGCAATGTACACTAAGAGTGGCACCTTAGTCAGGACACTCGTGTTAAGGTTGTAAAGTTGTAATCCTCAAGATTTCAGTCCTGGTTGATCTCGCGAGTTAGTGGTACTAACTGACTATACTACAGGTCACAGAAATTCAACTACGGTGGTTTTACCCTTGGGGATGGTATGGTAGGCCTACATGATGAATAATACCAAGTTATGTTATTCATATACATACATACATGTGTACTGCAGGTATTCTTTGCTTAGGTTAGCTATTGGTTGTACTATTATACACGCGAGCAACATATGCTGTGTTATGTTGAGGCCAATGTGTATATAACTACTATCACGTCAAGACAGTGTGCTGATGTGATTAGTTAATTAGTTACTTAGGCCTTCTAAAGCAAGCGTAATAAAACTAAGTTTGTGATAGTCATCACTGGTGGTATTCAATTAATGTCGACACCCATGGGTAACAAACATTGGTGCCTATGCTCCTGACTGTTCCATTACTTCTTAAAATATTTTCTAGCTGATCCGAAAATGGACCTTGTCTTGTTTTGTAGAGACATTTTTGATGAAAGTGCTAAGCTCACTGACAAACACATTGCATTTCCTGTCACTGCTTCATAACTCAAGTCGTGTTTCACTAGTTAAAGGCGTTTGCATTAGCAGTAACTTAATACAGAATGTTTTCCGGGAATGTCGCCACCGACACCCAGTTTGTAATGCTGCAAATACATACATATTGCAGTACTTAACACTAGTGTTGTGTTTGTGGCCACCTGACAAATGTTCAAGACGCCCAATATTCACTCATTTAGGCTCGGTTTTGGTCTCCACCAGCTGTTAAAAAAATATCTCTGTTCTTGTGTTGCTGTTTGATGCTGAGCAGGTAGTGTGTAGTGGGTTTATCAGCTACCTGCTCCTGTTCAAAATGAGCAATGAGCGGAGTTAGCAGGCCAGAAAAGACAAGCTATGAACTAAAAGAGGCTACAAGGTGCCGTAGATGTGAGGAAGCCCACAGAGTCTCTGTTAGTTCATCACTACAAGCAACATCTTTACACATGGTCGTTTGATCCATTGTTAATATGAAATAAATGTATTGTGGAACCTTAAGGATAATGTAGTCTGACTGCACGTCATGTCTTTATGGCACTTAAAGCATGTTAACTTGAATTACACCTCTCCCACTGTTCCCTGTCTCTGTTTAGTTCCTTTCATTGAAAAAACAAGCACAAAAATGACTCCTGTCAAGCACCTTCACACAAGATTTTCACTTCATAAAAACTTGAATAAATGGATGCACCCTTGGCCCCTGGTGTTGCTCTCTATCAGCACTGCCTGAGTCCTGGTCCCTCCCTGTCTACCCCATTACCCACGATGGAGTGGAAGATCCATCACTCCAACTGACAGCTCCTCAGCCAATGAACATAAATAATGGAAAAAAGTCGCATTAGAAATCTGTTAGGGAATTCATACAATCTATACACTTTACTGAACTCTTATATTGACTGATAACAAGATAATGAGTTGATTATCAAATACAGACTTTGATGTAGCTGCCATTAAGTTGGGTAATGTTGCCGCCCTCCCTATGGATTTGAATCGCTAATTTTTCTCTCAAAGAAAAACGATGCACAGCAGCAGCAGCAGCAGCAGGGACAACAACTCTTTGCATCCAAATAATGCCTTCTGCCACTGAGCCAGACCACAGTCTGAAGTGTGTGTGGGGAAAAAAAGGACTAAGTCATTTTCTTCTGCCAGGATTGGCTAAGTGCTCTGGGTAACTCAAAAGACTGATGCCACCCGATAAATTCAGGCTTCACTGCCACTTTCGAAATGACCCTGATAGAAAAGAGACAGCAGCCCGGTGTTGAGAAGCTACCTCAGCTCAGGTGTGACGGAATGGAGTCTTTTACTCCAACAATCCCTTGTTCCTTTACTCCCCGGGCTCTTCATGGCTGGACAAGTGGGGGAGATACTTTCAAAGTCAAACTGATATGAAATTCATTTTTGCCCCGAAATCTCAATCTGTATTCTTGGTGTTTGTTTGGTCATAATTGTAAATAGCAAAGAGAAGACATGCAAGTTTAGTGTTCTTCAAGTGATGTGAATTTTTGGTATTTTACTGACAGTATCACACTGTAATTTGGTAAAATAAGTGTAGGCAGGCATGAAAAATAGTTCCTAATATTAGTTCTGTTCTAGCTCCTGATTTATATTTTTAGAATAATAACAACATTGCATCAAATTAAAAGGTGAAAACAATATGACAATATGTAAGGGGGTGCCCATAGGGATGAACCTGCAGCACCTAAAACTGCTGCTCAGAGCTGTAAAGTGACTTCCTGCTCATTGTTTAGCTGCCCACAACTTTACCATTTTGGTGCACTCTCACTGCTCTCATAGTGTTTTAGGCTGCAGCTGTTTTTAGAACAGTAACTGCTCAGCACCAAGCAGCAGACAGACAAAGTTAGAGAAAAAGTGGTCGTCTGACAAAAACGGATTGTATCGCCCAGTTTATATCCGATTACAGCCGCTTTCATTTGGATCAAACAGAACATGCAATAACAGATAACCATATGTCATTGGTAATAGCAAAGGTAGACTATAATAAAACATTAACAATTCTTGTAATCGAATAATCACAATTGTGGCCAAAGAACTGTTTCAATGACATTTATGGGATCAAAGTTATAGGAAATATTGTTTAAGCTTATTTTTGGAAACTAGTCTCTAATTCGCCTATTTCCGGATGGATTAAGATCGAAGAGTGGTGGCGCCTGCAGGACGAGAAGAACTCTTTCGTAATGATGACAGTTTTTGTGTTGATATCTACATGTTTTTAGATGTATCCACAATATCAACAAAAGAGTGAAATGCAATATACACGAAGCAGCTACTCTCTCCGTGAATCATCCAGACTTTATAATGGAGAGCTGGCAGGGTGACAGCTGATTGGGACATTTGCGTTCACACCTACAGCCCCCCCGGTAATATCCCCAAAATTTTAGTCCATGTGTGAAAAGGGTTTCAGACACTTCCTTTCCCATTCAATCTTAACTTACCATGAACCTTGGGTGGTGTTGACAAATGAATGTTAAGAGGCTTTCTGTCTTTGTGTGCACAGTCAGAGATCTGATCTGAAGCACCAAGATACCACGTGGTAATTAGTGTAGGGGTGTTAGTGATTACATGTAACATACATTAAGATCATGCAGACTATTTAATAGTAGTGTAGGATAGATGTGTTTTAATGTATGTGTTGTATTTGTGTAGTTATGATTTCCATTACCTATGGTATGTGTCGAGGTCGTTGCCAGTGGCAGATTATGTAAGTCCACATTATTTTATGTGGAGAAGCCACTATACAGGCATCCTAACGTCCTTTCACAAAAAGTAAATTCTTTAAAAATCGGAGAACTAACAAACAGAACAAATCAGTTGCTGTCAAACTGCTTTGAATAAGGCTTAATTATCATGTTAAAGGGTGCCACTGATTCGCTTATAAGCCAACCTTAAGCTCTTTTAATTAATGTAATTTAGCCCTCCGATCCATCAGCAAAATGCTAATGACTGTGATATTGATAATCTACAGTCAGGAGTGGCATGACGGTGTTTAAGTAACTTTCTCTGTCAGCAAAAATTTCCCTGTTTGTGTTTTTCTGTCATCATAAACTGAGATGGGATTCAGATGTGCGTCCTTGTGTCCGTGTGTGGACAGTACAAGGAAACTAGGAGTCATGATGTCATAATACCAACATTATAACGCTCTGCTTGGTGCCAGACTTTGATGCCACTACTGTTGACGTCTGTGGGAGATGCATGGAGAAGCACTCTAGAACCCAAAATGTCTACGTCATACAGCCTTCTATGAAGAAATGTCTCCTCCAAATGAAAGAACATATTTCAGAGAATACTGACTGATTTTTCAAAATGTGTGCTTTAGTTTATAAGCTGCAGGTCTCCAAATAGTATCCAAAAATGATTAAAGGCATACTTTAGAGGGCTCATGGTGAGTCAAATTAAAATGCTCACCATAACAAATAAAAAAAAAAAACCTGCAAGTGAACAAAATCAGTTTTCTCCATTCTTCTTCCTTTTATTTGGATCTGAAGTTTGCTTTACGGTGACTGACAGGTGACTGAATCACATATATTCAATTGAAACGTTTACAATCCTCCTCTGATTACTAATTGTGCATTGGTAGCGTATAATCTGATCTTCCCTATTAAACAACAAAGGCATATATGTCATGGCCAGCTCGCTACCTTTTAGAAAAACTTTTAACAGAGAACTTGATCGACAGAAAACAATACATCTATAATCATGAATTAAGCAATAAGTGCTGTGATGAAATCAACATTGGCTAATCTAACGTCTGTCACCATATCAAAAGCTGTTACGTAACGTTAACGTAGCTAACAGGCTCAAAGTTAATATGGTTATATCAAGCTACTTACATACACACAGTCTGTTACTAACAGCATACTGTATGCATAATAAGTTCCAGTCTGTTATAAACATAGCTTAAAGTGGAAATCATTTCCAATTGGTAAGTACGTTAGCTACTTGGCTACTGCTAGACACACACCGGAGCACTGTTTGCTCTTGTTTTACTGAGGTTACTTCGGTTACAGTTTCCACAATCAATCCATTTGTTCCACTGTTATGTTGGGATAGCGACTGGGGAGAACAATGTCTCTTCCTGTTTTGGTTACACAATGGGTGACGCGCTTCCTTTGTGCCATGAATTGAACTTTCAATTTTTCTGTGAATAATCCATGCCGGTGCCAGCATGAATAGCATAGAGAAACAAAGGCTTACAGGGAACCAATCTATCTGTGGATAGTGTCATTTTTCTTGAGCCATTACACTGTGCAATTTACTTCATAATGAGATGTTAAAGCAAAAACAGTTGTCTAGTGCCTGTTTAACATTAATATAACTACAATGCAAAGAAATGATTGAACTAACTTACAAATTGAACTAAATGTACCTTGAAAACACATAAAACATTAGCTTAATAACAACACACCAAAAATCTGCTGCTTCCATCTCCCAGTTTGATAACCTGTGAAAATGAGAGGGGAGAAATGAGGTGGTCTGCCCATTCACCACATTAACTGTGACAAGGGCTTTCAAGTGGAGCAAAAGGGAAACTAAACTCAATATTTTAAAGAAACACTTCACTTACATTCTTTTTTAAAAATGTATTTATGGTGAGCATTTTAATTTCATTCACCTTGAACCCTAAAAAGTATGCCTATAATTATCATCTTTGGATACTATTTGGATAACAGCAAATAAACAAATGCGCACATTTGGAAAAAAAAAAAAATCAGTCAGTAGCTAATCTCCGAAGTGTGTGCTTTTATTTGCTTGAGGTATATCTTCATCGAAGGTCATACGACGTGGATATGTTGGGTTTTAGTATGCTTCTCCCATAGACCTCAACAGAACTGACACAAAGCAGAGCATTAGAACACTGGTATGATGCAATGACCCTTCCCTTTTTTAAATTTCCTTGGGACAGTGTTGTACTAGTGTGTGTGTGCTCTTTTCTGTCACAGATATCCTGTTGCCATGACTATCTTCTCAATACTACTGTGCTGCAAGTGTGGAAGCTGGTACTGATAAAAGATTTGAGCTCTCTATCAGGACCGTGGTTCATTTGCTGTCTCCCCTTCCAAATAATCTGAAAATAATATGATTTCCTAAACAAATAAACCTCGTAATACTCTGTAATATTCCCATAAAATTCCTACAAGGACTTAATGTGCCTCTGTTGTAAAGGAGGCCATTCAACACTGAGTTTATGGACAGGATTTTATCATTCTTTATAGTACTCCCATGATATCAATTTAAGTCCTTTAGGACACACTATGCAGCTGATAATTCTGTATGATATCCTTCTATCAATTACTATCAGACACTGTAGTTATTATATATCATGAGGGCTCTCAGACAAAAGGCAAATCAAGTAAGCAGCAGGGGAATAGTGTGCTGTGAGATGCAGCAGAGCAGATAAGGATTAACTGAAGGTCTAAATCTCTATTAACTGCCGGCTTCCCTAGCGCTGGGGTGAAATATAAATGGTGATGAAGTTTACAGACCTGACAAGTGATGACAAGTTTATCATAACTTAGGCCTGCACATGTCCCGGCTGTGTTAATCTCTCTGGTATAGCATTGTGATCCCATCGCATGTCCTTGACATGGATAGTTTATGATATGAAGCTCGACTGTATATAACATCAGGCACAGAAGTCTTATCTGAATACAACAGCTTCCACTGCTTATCAGTGAAATTCTCACTTTATGGCTTTTACAGCCTAATGTAACTACCACAGCAGCTCTGTGGGATATACTGTAAGTGTGTTAGGTGGATACCCCCATGAAAGCCACACACAACACAGCAGGACTGTGTGTATTGAAAAAATCATCACATTTGACAACCAACTAAATTATCTGTGTCCGTATCCATACTCAGAGTGGGCGGGGCTCGAGCTGGAAGTGCATTGTGCTTTAACCAGAACTGGGCACGACTAACAGGAAGGTTATGGGGCCATTATTGTTGCAAAACTATTGTGTTGTGTAACTGCATCTCAATCTGTTGCGCAAATGTGTAAAAAGTATTTCCTAATCTGCTTTCATATTTGCAAGGGTATTGAGATTTGTAAATGTGTACATAGATCTGTAAATATAGTGGCTATACAGCCTTCATACCATCGGTCGGTGGTATTACACCCAGTGATTTTAATCGACCATAGATGTATGATACTGTACATTAATGTAATCAAACTACTTTAGATGAATCAGGAAAATAGTGATGTTGGGCACTTAATCTGATGAAATTGTAAGACAATAGATGAGATAAGAATTAAGTTGGAAAAACAATAGAGGCGTTTCTGGGAGCCAGGCCTTGTTGATCACTGTACAAAAACACAACTTTATTCACTGATTTGGTGAAAATGGAGCACATTTAATGGAGAAATTATTTTCTTTTCATTGGCTGCTCTGCGTTAACTCTTGGCGATTCACCGACTTTCCTGATGGATGGTTACTTTAGCAACAAGTCTGCTAACTGCTTTAGCTCTATCTGCCTTTAGCTATGCTGAGCCCAGTGAACACAGCGGGACTGGAATGGAACACAGCCTCCAAAGCCGACGGAGGTCAGTTTGAAGATAAGGAAGGTAGTATTGAGGTGGTTTTCCTGCTGGGTTTGGCTCCTAACACGATGGGGCCGACCCCGCCGATGTGGGCGCCGACTGATGCCCGACCCGATCTCCCTCTTGCCTCTTCTGTCCCCGCCTGAACCTGCCATGTCTTCTTCATCCTCGGAGTCATAGTCCTGGTCAGTAATGTTACTGTATTCCTTGTCGTCAAACTGGCCTCCGTCGGTCTCGGAGGATGGGTTCAGTCCTGGTCAGTTTATTACTGGCCTCAGCACAGCGACCAGCACAGCAATGCCACATTGAGTGCTATACTGCCAACTAGTGGTATGAAGGCTGTATAGCCACTGAGGTACAGACAAATCTCCACACACATTTGCAAAACGTCACACGCATTTGCGGATCTGCTGCGGTAGAAGTGTTGCAAAAGTCACGCAGTAAAAAGACAGTCAATTGAGAGGCCGGTCTGGGTTGTAACTGATGATTTGTCTGTATTTTAGGCTCTTGGAGCAAAATACTTAGACTTTTCAGCAATGAATATCCATGTACATATTTACAAATCTCAATACACTTGCAAATATGAAAGCATAGTAGTGGATACTTTTTACACATTTGCAAATCTGATTACACACACACATAGATTGCGATTCCACATTTGTAGATTGCTGTATATATTCACAAATCTCAGTATGCATTCAGAGATTATGTTACACATTTACAAATCTGATTACGCACACACAGATTGAGATAGAGTTACACAACTCTCCACTCACATTTGCAAATAGTTTTGTCATGGCTTGTGCCGGAAACACTAGGAACTTGAGGGGTTTGGACCCAAATGCAGAGACCGCAGGGAAAACAGGTAGAATTAACAGATTTATTCAACATAAGGTGACTCACCAGTATTTGGCAGGTGAGGGTCAAAAACATTAACAGTCATGACGGAAGGCAAAAATCCCCCCAAAAAACACTAGAGCGCACAGGAACATCAACCGGTAGGCACACAGGGTAACATAAGCAATGATCTGACACAGAGGGAAGGGAAGACAGAGACTAAATACACTAGAGACAGGAGGACAACGAGGAACAGGTGATTCAATCAGAGTGGGGCAGACAAAACACAGGTGAAACCAATCCAAGACAAGAAACAAGAGGAAGGGACTACAAAAACCAAAAGGAAATGAACAAAACCCGAAACCATGACAAGTTTTGCAACAATAATAGCCCCATAGAAGGTGTTCAAGGCTGAGTTCATTCCCGTTCTTTTGCGGGTCTTTTAAACATAAAGTCTCACTCAGCTGAGAAGTTCGCTTACAGTGTATGAACATGGACGGTGACAAAAATGTTTGCTTGGAAGATTTGTGCTTGGAGGCAGAAGATGATTTTAGTAATATTATACCTTCACTTTAGGATTTGTTGGCTGCTGATGGTAAAAGGTTACTCTCCAGCTGACAGAGAGCGACAGACAGAGACAGACAGACAGAAAGGAGTTGAGTGAGCTACAGTGGGAATGGAGAGGGGGAGCAGTGTTGGTGCAAATAAAGCAGTAAAAGTAAAACAATTTTGTGTGAATTTAGCCGAAGCGAAGCCTTTATACTGTGCGCTGTGTGTGTGGCTGGCCCTGTGTCTTCAATTCAGCCACGCCGTAGAAACCTACATCAGGTCACATGGGAGAATGTTTTTAGAAGGGCTTGGGAAAATAGCATTTGGACGCTAAAACATGCGTACTTGGACCAGCATTTGAATTTGAATACATAAGGAACACTGGGAAGTTACAGAATGATAAAAAAACAACAACAACCCCTCAAACAATCATGAGGAACCATGGATCTATTAAACGGGGGTCCGTTTATTCCTATGAAAGCTGCTCAGTGGCACGTGAAACCAAAAATGTTTGACTTCCCAGCTGTAAAATGACCCAGATCTTCCATGTAGCTTCCACATTGTGCGGCCCATAAAGCAAGCACACTGGAGTCTTCTGCTTAGCTGATAACTTACGGTCTAGCACTCCACAACTTGAATGAGTAAAAATGATTCCGCCTAATCGTGCAGCTCTTATAGACTTTTAAAATGTTAATGGAGCGAATAGATCAAATTCTGATAGCGAAACAACTCATTTTGCAGCGGTTGTGACGCTCAAAAAAAAAGAAAGACCCACCGTTTCACAAGCTCGTGGGAAAAAGTGTTTTTGGGCCGGTGTGCGTCACATGATGTTGTAATTACATAGTTTAAAACGTTAGCTAGCTAACATTGGAAAAACACATCTGTCTCTGGCGATGTGTTGTGATTGGAGTAGAGGATTGTATTGCTACATTGTCATGTCATGAAGTCTAATACCTGAGATCATCAGAGTAGACTTCTGACAACACAGTGCATCATCATCATCATCATCATCATCATCATCATCATCATCATCATCATCATCATCATCATCACAGGGGGAAAAAAAAGTGTGTTTGAGGTGATATAGAAAGTGTGAAAAAAAACCTGCAGGAACAAATGACTTGCATTCTTGCACTTTTTTTCCAGCCCGCGACTGCTTGTTAATTGGTCAGTCAAAAATAGAGTTATACTCTTCATATTAGAGCTGAAATGATTGGTTGAATTTAGTGATTAATAGTTAGGTTTTTCAAGCAAAAAATGTCACATATTCTCTTTTTCCAGCTTCTCAGTTGTGAGGATTTGCTGCTTTTCTTTGATTGGGCCTAATTATCCTCTGCTCTATTCTGATTGGGTCTGAAGTCAGGATTCTTTGTACACCCAATCACCCATAATATACTGGACACTGTGTAATGTTTCACTACTTCCACCTTTGACACATGATCACTACAGTTACTTGTCAGGAAAATTCAAATGTACATTGTTTAAGGCATTTGAATTAGCATATTCTTTGTTTTTCTGACATATGAAATTATCAGTGAAATTCCTTTAAATCACAATGTTATTAATTGAATCTTACATTATAATGATTATTGTGTTGCTAAGCTAAGCTATCCAGTTTGAGTTTCTTCTTATTGTGGTAACACTGCAGTCTGGAATCTTTGGTCTGAACTGGTCTTTGGTCTAATGTCAAAACGTTGTTGCATTTTGAGGTATTTATGTTCATGTGTCTTAGTGACAAGTAAACTAGAGCTTTCATAATAAATATTTGGCCCAATTGGCTCATTGGACAGAGTCTGGTCACCTGTTGACCTGTTGATTTAGAGATGTAGGCAATGAGGGGGAAATCTAATTCCAGTCCCTGAAACTTAAGCTGAGCATTTATGAAAACTGTCAGTTTCAGCGAGCTGATATATAATGTGTTCCTCAGTGTATATATCTATATCTATCTATATATATATATCTAT
>JBBPCS010002441.1:0-13512 GCA_037974645.1 Hollardia meadi
GTGTGTGTGTGTGTGTGTGTGTGTGTGTGTGTGTGTGTGTGTGTGTGTGTGTGTGTGTGTGTGTGTGTGTGTGCTAAGTGCTGCAGTGGAATGATGTCATCTCTGTAATGGCACACCGGCACAGAGACGGCTGAGCATTGTCCCGCAGCGCCTCCATTCACAGGCTGCGATCAGCGTCATCAAGGCGGATTATAGCTGAGAATCACAGCCTGTGGTGAGATGACAGATCTCTTCACACTGCACAGACGTTTTGTAATTACAAACTCACACACACACACACACACACACACACACACATACACACACACACAATGAGCATGCACCAACAGACAGAAAAACAATCACCATCATCATGGATTCACACATATTGCTTGCTGTAATGCTGGAAAAATGTATACTTTCATAATCACAGGCCTTTTAGTTCCCCCTCTCTCTTTTCCTTTGAGATTTACTGTGTGCGGATTCACATGGGCACAAGTCACAAGTTGAAGAACATGCGAAGATGTGATGCACAGCAACAGTGTGAAAAGTGATAGGCAGAGGTGAGGTGCAATGGAATGACAGAAATAGAGATAGGAGTGAGAAGAAATGGTTGAGTAAGTAGAGAAAGAAAGTCAGATGTGGCAGGGTGTTGAAATATATTTTAAAGTTATAATATCTACAACATTAGAGGGCATGCAGTCAAATATGTACAGTAGTATAAAGGAACACCTAATGCCTTGTGTTCTATATGTCTGCCCTACTTCATCGGAGCCCTTCAGTTGCTCCTAAGACAAAAAATCTAAAGTCATATAACATCCAAGAGAGACTGGAAGCTCTTTGAAGGACAGCAGCCTCACTTTGGTCAATGGCGTCATTCCCCAGCTTTTCTTTCATCTTCACTGACTCTCATGTTCGCATTTGTCTTTTGATTGTTTGGTTGTTTTGTGGGCTTGTATACGCTTCACAATGTTAATTATATGTGTTCTTGTGGGTTCACTATGTTTTGTTTTTGTTTTCTTGAATCAATTCAAGTGAACATTACGTAACAGACTCCAATAAAACATATATTTAGCACAACAAACACATGCGTGACTTGAACAAACACGAGGTTACGATACATTTTGGAAACTGAACCTCCTATTTTAGTTACATGGTAAACAGAGAATTACTGTAACATAGGTATAAAATATAGAGGGATGAGGATTACAGTAATACTGAGTAATAATACTGCAGCATTACTAGCTGATAAAAGTGATTATTGAGTGATGATTACATCAAATGCAGAGTAAGTGTGTAAGCTTGTGTAAGTGGACGATGTCTCTATATTGTAATACGCTCTGCTCCCCGTATTTAATCTTTTCTCTTTATCTTGTTTTGTTGAAAAAGTAGTGTGAATGAATTTTGGAGGGTGTGGATGAGGAAAAGAGGATAAGAAGTTTATGAGGAAAAAAAAAAAAAGCAGTTGAGGCTTGTTCCCACTCTTTCTCATTCTCCACCTTAGAGAAGCATCGCCATGGGTTTAAAATGATTTTGTTCTTTCCGTTTCAATCAATGGGGGCTTGACCATTGATGGGATTGAACTGGATAACCTCACACACCAGCACTGCAGCAGTGAACTGTTAGAAGAGGCGAAATCATTGTCTTGATTGATGCTTTTCATTTGTCATTGATTTGTTTTGGACTTGTGATGTAATCTGAGTAACACATGATAGACCTATTTTGTTTTACTGTATTTATTCAGTACCATAAAACGGTTATTTGCTCCCCCTCCTGCTCTTTTTTTCTCACCTTCCCATCACTAATTCTCACACCTCTTTTTTATATTACTCTCAGCATGATTTGTTTGTCTTATTTCTCCACTGTCAACCCCTCTTCTCCTCAATAAGAGCCACACGCAGGGAAAGAGAGAGGATGATGCTGGGCTGGATGCAGGGAGGGAGATGAGGTGAAATAATCATGCAGGAAAGCGAAAAATCTGTCTGACCTTCATCTCCTCCTCCTTTGTATCTAGCCGGTAGATATAGAGTTCATCGCTCTCTCACACATATACACACACACACACACACACACACACACACACACATCTCACACATACCCAGGCTGTGTTATATCCCCATGTGAAGGGGGCATCGTGCTCGGCTTGCTCTCAATCCTGTTGCTGTATAAGCCCAGTAACCCCCATCATGTTCCCATCCCCCACAGCCCTCTGGGTTATGAGCATTACATCCCACTGTAGTATGTGGCTCCACGTGACTGCATTACATGTGTGTGCACTGGGTCATAGGGCGCAATATATTATATTGTGCTCTACCATGCTGCCATTTTTTTAAATGGTGGATGAAAAGTTGCTTTAAGGAACAGCTGAATCAAAATGTCTGAAGATGAAGACACAGTGAGAAGTGTCTGTGTCATGCTGTACTGGTCTTGCATCATCCACCACTGACCTACATGGAAATGCGTTATCTTGCAGAGTACGTGTTTATTACCATAGATTAATAACCAACCCATTTCGTTCTGGTGTGTGTATGTGAAATCTAACACGTTACCTCTCTTCCTCATTGGTTAGCCTCCATTGTCTACAATGCCAGAACTGTTGTCCTCCTACTCAACATCCTCATGTGCTTCACGACTTTATGCAACCAGGAGAGGAGAATATGTACAGTATATTTAGATATAGACAGCGGCAGAGCTGTGTTGTTCGGTGTTAAACTTCATTAGGCGCTGTGCACAGATTCATACAGACACATGACACAAGAAGTGGTTGTTATCTTGATGTTTTGGCAAAGATGTCCTTAAAGCTTTTATGTGTAGAATCTTTCAAATATTTTTTTATTAATAGGAAAACAAAATGATCACAGTTAAAGGGGAATTCCAGTATTTTTTAACCTGGGCCTTATGTTTATATATTTGGATGTGTAAATGATTCATACTTACCAACGGTTTTGGAATTTGTCCAGTAAATAGTCTCAGCCGATAGCCGCAACACACCTGCAATGGCTGCAACGTAATCCTTAGGGGCAACTCTGACCGTCAAAGTTACGTCCAGTGAAAGTGTTTTTTCTTGCCTCTCACAGGCTGAGATTGTTACTCTAAGTGTCTGAAAACATTACGGAAAGGATCTGACAGCGCTAGTCCTCATTGTTAGAGTCAAATCCTCTTTCTTTGAGAGATAGTTGGAGAGAGGAGTTTGGAGTTCACAGAGAGGGACTGCCCTCAAGACTTTATTTCAAAGTCATGGCTGAATATTTAGCTGATTTTAACAGCCTAGATGAGCAACAACTGCAACAACTCACCTCCCGCAAGATTTCAGAGCGAGACTTCTCCTCAGATGAGACTTGTGCTTCTGGTTCTGGTTTGTCATATAATCTTGTGGCCCTGTCTTGTAGGAGGTCCCTGTGTCAAAATCTAAAATCAAATTTTTTTTCAAATCACCATAAAGTAACTGACATACATAAAACCTTGGATCAGACACTGGTTGGTCTCTGAGTCAAAACATAATGAGTCTGCCCTCTATAATGAGCTGTGTGCACTGTACTTAATGGGAACTTGGCCGCAACAGGTGCCCGACAACAAACAGGTTAATGCAGCCATGCACACATATAAGAGCTTCATTTTTTTGGATCATAGTACATGTTAAACTGAACGTGAACTGAAGTGGATTACAGAATACAAGTGTTTCGTTCTGTGTTTAAGATCAATCCAAAGGTTGTTACAAATGACCTACAATATTGTAACATTTAAGCAAAATAAGACAATCATATCCATTATCCACATTATTGTATTCATTTCATTTGTGAAAATTGTTGATTTATTTTGAAAATTGATCTATGGTGTATCGTTATAATGATTCATAGATGTTCAGTCAGTGTAGACCCTCACCCACCCCCATCCTACACACACACACACACACGTGCACATAGGGAACGTCAAGGTCCCTGTGTTCCACACATCCATATATCTTCTCTGCACTGGCCTAAATGGATGGTAAGACACACACAAAGACACAAAGAGAGAGTCAAAAGTATTGCTTTGGGTGTCTGTGTGTGTGCATTCATTTGTGCCTTCATGCGTGCGTGTTGGAGTGAATTATGGCCTGCACTCACCATTAAAGCCACCAGGGAAAGCACATTCATGGCTTCATTACTCCCTTTCTCCATCTTTCCCTTCCTCCCTCTGTCCGTCCCCTGGTTTCTCCACGCGTTAAGTAATAGTGACGGTGGTGTGTTGGTTGGCGAGACAAAGAGGAGCTAATCTACCATGAAGAATGAGCCAATAGGGAGGTGAAGTCAATGGTCAGAAATAAATCTAATTCTGTAGATTCTTATTTAGAGTTTGTCACAAAAGTTTCCAAAATGTCCCAAAGGCTCAAGAAGCAAAACTCCTACACCAACATGGCTAATACTAACACACCATGTTGCCTGTGCACCCCTTTTCAGCCCAGATACTGACTGGCAAATCAGTCTGATCAAATTTGGAAAAAGAATTTCTTATGACTTTAATTTGCATCTTGTGTCTCTTTCAATGGCTGTCTTGCATCCTATGTGTCTTTGTACTTGTCATATGCGTGACAGCAGGCACATGTGTTTGGGTGCACATGTTTTTGTGTGTTTATGCTTGTGTGAACAGTGAATCATTTCCCCACCCTTCTCTTGAAGGCCTCTTTCTCATCTGTGTTACATATGTGTTTATGAGTGACTGTTCTGGCTTTGGCGTTTACATCATGTGTACAACATGTGTTTATGTGTTTGTTTTTGTATGTGTGTGTGTGCATGAGTCCATGTACAGTAAAACTTGTGGCTTTGCCCTCTGACTTTGTTCATTAAGACTGCAGCACAACCCCTCGCAATGATCAGTACTTCCTCTGAGCTTTGTTGTCTTTCATGATGAGATCTTAACAGATAGTTACTTGATTAAATAGTTGAAAATAGTCTGTGTTTTTGTTTGTGTCTTCATGTGTGTTCAAGCAAGTCCAGACACAGAAAAGTCCATCACAATTAATCACAGGGAAACCATGACAAGATTTAGAAAAGATAGAAATACAGCAGGGGAAAAAAACAAGGAGAGAAAGGAAGCGGGTACCGCTAGAAGAAAGACAGATATCAGCCAAGGGGGATGAGTGATCCACACTGTGGAACAAAGGACATCAGGTCTGGGGGGAGGGGTGACGGCAGGACAAGAAGACCTCAACGATGATGGTGATATAGAGTGTCTGTGGCAGTTAATATAGTGCAGGTTACTATAGCGCTCCATAAAATGCTCTGCAGAATGTCCTGCTACAGGCACACAGCAGGGCATCTTGGTGTAGGTCACTTCTTCTGTAATGCTATTCCTATTTTTAGAATTTGTTGGCAGTGTTTACTGGATGTTTAGTTTTCAGTTAAAAAAATGTGCTCGGAAATGCTGTGTCCTGTATTTTTCCTGTTTTGTGTTTGACTCGGCTTGGCCTTTCTGTGTGTACAGCAAGGGTCAACTGAGATGTTTTTCCCATGTGATAAGCAGAAAAATGATGTGACACACTCCTGTCAGCCAGTACACTTTGAAAGACAACTCTATATTGGCATTTGTTGCCCTAAGGCTTGTATGCACCTACAGTATGTACCTAATATTTTTCCACCTCATTCCACAATTCCAGCATCAGCAACCAAGCATACACGGTGCAACTCACAGGCCAACTTCCAGAGCATTGTGTAACCAAAACTATAAAACACAAACTGTTATAAATGCAAATAACATATTTAGCTAGACTTACATTGAGAGGGGTAGCTTTGTAAAAAAAAAAAAAAAGTACTGTCAACACCATTAACAGATATGAAAATCCATGTCTTGCAGGTTTTGTTTCTGAGACACCAAAACAAAAGTGTCATTTTCCAAAACTAATTTCTGCTTATAAGCATTTCTTATAAAATTAGGAAAAGTCATAAAGTATCAATGTGAAACAATATAAAATATGTTTTTAAGGCTGTTAAAGAAAGTTTGGGTTCTCCAGGACCCCAAACAGAACATAAGGGTAGGACAAATTCACCCCTCTCTCGCAATCTCAGGCACTCAAAAAGGGTGTTTCTTAAATCATCAATGCAGCTTCTACGTGACAAATGTATGAAAACAGCTGATTAGAACCATTTGTCCGAAAATGGCCATGTTATTATGAAAGCTAGCACACCATTTCTTGTTTTCTTCGCTTCTAATAAATGTGAATGCACCATTGCTTGTGCAAAATAAATGAGCAAAAGACAATGACGTAAAAGGAGAGCTAGTTATGTCATTCATTGGCAAAAAGACACTCAAACCTACTCAGACAAGAGTGACCCTGATAAACACACCAAAGCCTGAAAAAAGAACATGTAAAAAAGCGAGGCAGGCACAGATGGCCTTCACCAGCCCCCGAGTGTACAAAAGTCTATTGTGAGAGTGCCGAACGCAGACCTTGATACTCACTTTATAAACTGGATCTTTTTTTTTTCAGGCAACGAGGATGGAGACCATTTGTGGCACAGCACAGCACACACTCTGCATTAGCATTTCGGCATCTGTGAATGCTTCATACATTCTGGAAAAACTAGACGTGGCTTGTTAGAGTGCATCTGTGGATATATCCGCTTTATCTGTTTAGCCTGTTTAGGATGTGTGGTCAGGTGGCCTTGGTGAAAAGTGCTGCGAGGACCAGTGCAGGGGAGGAACACGGTGTAACACACAGACAGGTCAGCATCCACACACGCATATCTATTCATAGAAACAGACATACTGTAAGCTCCATCAAGATTGGTCTGGGTCACCTGCATTTTCATTTGCATACAAAATGATATGGACATACTTCACTGGGATCTGTCATGGTGATCTCAGGGGAAACAAAAAACAGCTCGTTCCTGGGAGTAAATTAAATTTTGCTTCTCACTAAGAAGGTTGAAAGGCATATCTTAAAGAAATAGTTGAACATTTTGGGAAATATGGTTGTTTGCATTCTTGCCGAGAGTTAGATAAGAAAATCGATACCGCTCTTATATCTTTAGGATAAACATGAAGCTAAGGCTAACAGCTGGTTATTTTAGCTTAGCATTAGAAGTGGAAACCGGATTAAACAAATTTTACACTAGCTTTTTTATGGATTTGACAATCAATCAAATGTGTGAATTAGTTAGCTCTAAATGCTTATCTTTAGTTGCCAGTCTTTTATGCTATGTTAAGCTAATTGTCTGCTAGCATTAGCCTTATATTTAACAAACATCTTCTCATCTCACTCAAACAGAAACCATGATATTTATATTTGCTTTTTGCTTTTTAATGCTGTCTATAGAAAGCAGTTTGTGCTCCTAGCTTGAAAAGTGCTATACACATCTTCTTCTTCTTCTTCTTCTTCTTCTTCTTCTTCTTCTTCTTCTTCTTCTTCTTCTTCTTCTTCTTCTTATTATTATTATTATTATTATTATTATTAATATTATTATTATTATTAGTAGTAGTAGTAGTAGTAGTTTAGTTGTAATAGTAGTAGTATGTGTATTTCACAAACTATAAGCTTCAAAACATTTTGAGTATCCAAAACATGTAGCATATTGTAATATATTCAGATATACTATCGATAGTTTGTCTTCAAATATCATTAATAAAGAGATAATACACTATTGTTCTGGATTTAGGGGACATCTTTGGTGTGAATTTATCCTTTCTTTGGTATGCTTTCCTCATTGGTGTGAATACTCAGACATAATTCTGTCATAGTGTAGATTACAGTGTTTCATATATGTTGATACATGTGGGCCTAAATGAAAATGGTGTTATGGTTTAATCAATATTGTTCTCGTGAATAGGCAATATAAAGTACTAAGAGTAACTTTTTAAGTTGTTATGGAGTGATAATGCCTGCATGCCCATACAGTATGTTCAGGAGTTTGTGTGCTTATCGTCTTCATGCCTGGGTGGCGCTCTTAAAAAGCTCATCTATGCATAATATGAGTGTGTGTGCGTGTGAGATATTTTATTTTCCATGCACACAAAGAGATGACTGATAAGATGGCGACTGTCTGCCCGGCATGTCTGCTTTATTTGAATGTCTGTGTATGGTGTCAATTCACTCTTAGTCCTTACAGACAGCAGAAGAGTCTGGCTGTCTGTCCACCACTGCCTCTGACTGAACAGTGTGGAAAGATGCTTTAGACTCATGACATGTGGACTGCCTCACATTACATTTCAAGTGTCTTTGAGTATTCAGAAAAGCGCTATATAAATCCTATCAATTATTATTATTATTGTTATTACAAAAGAAAAGAAAAATTGAAATACTGCCAAGGAAAATTATTGCATGGATAAAATGTACTGAGTGCACAGGATGAAATTATTCCCTAAACAAATGACAGCCAGCACTGATTAAGTGAAAGAAGTGCTTGCTGTAAGTATGAGAAAAGTTACTGCATCATCTTTTTATCAAAACAAAATATAATATATAAATAAATATATAAATAAATATTATTTTTAACAAAATATGCAGAATACACACTGTTCTGCCCTGTCCTTCCTGTATGAGACAGCCCTCCTTATTACAATCCCGTGGAAGAACCTGATTCATCTTAGATTTTCTGACTAAGTACAAAAGCTGAATCTGTATTGTTGTGCAAGCAACAGAGCTGAAAAGTCAGGAGTTGGATTTTTTAGTGTCAGAGCACACGCACCAAGTCTGTCAAAAACTAACAAGCTGCTGACTAAGAGCAAAACCGAAGAAACGACTCACTGCTAATTTCTGTCATGCTCTAACATTGACCTGCTGGCTCATAAAAACTTTACTCAGGTGGTTACTTACATCAGTACTGGAAAAGCTGACTGAAGAGTTATAAAAAGGTTACATATGAAAAGATAAGAAGCAAGAAGCTCTGTCTCATTAGTGTTATGGCCTCATGAGTGAACAGACAAAGGAACGATAAGTGAGCACTTTATTTAAAAAAATAAATGTCCCATTTGCTTATATGAAAGGGAAATCTAACCATATATAAAGTTCTTATATTTACATAGTTAATATATTTTTAAACAGTGACTTTTTAAAGGCTAAAATCTGTATTTTAGGGGCTGCCAAAAAATTCTCAGTGCATTGGACTATAGATACTGCCAAGAATTAACTTTTATGCTCAAGATATCAAATGTTTTACTGTTGTCACAATTTGGAGTTTTTTAAATAGGCCTATATTGAAAGGAAGTATGAAATAGAGGATTTGCAATGAATAATTGCTAAATATAATTAGTCATATTTTTAATGCTTCTCTACCTGATGGGCCAATTTGGGCATGAAACACTGCAGTTTTTCTAAAATAATAAATAATAATAAAATAATAATAACAATAGAGAAATTGTTTTTATTTTAAGCTTTTATTTCATTCTACAGTCCTTGAAAGGTAGAAATCACAATTACAGTTTTAGAGGCTGGACAGGAAATGTGTGTGTGTACACTAATTGTAACATAAGCTGAAAAACTTTGTCAACTAAATAAGTCATCAGTTGATGGAATTGGTGACATTTTTAAACTTCTCATGAGGAATGATTTGATGCTTTTTCAAGAATCTTTGGATTTTGGACTGAACATTTTAGACAAAAGCAATAATTTGAATAGGGGTTCTTAGAAATTGTGATGGCCATGTATATATATATTATTTTGCATCCCGATAAACAGAGAGATTAAGGGGTTTTGGGAGGAATGGAGGGGAAAAAAACAGGCAAAAGCAGGTCAAAGGAAAGTAAGAAAATAAAAAGACAGGTTCCACTCTTTAAGTGTCAAACCAGGACTGAATGGTGATCAAGGGAAAGAAGCCCCTGTCCTGCGAGCTGAGTGTTCCCTGACAGTCTCTAAGCTTCTGGTCAGAGATGAAGCTAGTTGCCAAGGAGACACACCACCTTCAAGCAGGACGATGGCTCTCACTAATCTACCCACTCATTCATGTGACGTGAACAGCACCTATAACAGTGGTGTGACTGTACAATGAGCTCGTGTGCACTTTGCAGCTCCTGGTGAGAGGATCAAGCTTCATCATTGTGCCTCTCTCTCTTCATCATATAGACTCTTACCATAATAGAGTCAGTCCACTACTTAGCATGTTAGTGCCAACTGTCCTGTCCTATGTTTCCTCCTCCCTTGGTGACAATGAAACCACAGAGACCATCTTCCTCCTCCCATTGGCTGGTAAGCTCCATGGTGATGCCCTGTGATTGGGCATGCCCAGCATGCACTCTCGGCCAATCAGGCTCACTGTATCCAAGAGACTGAAGCATGTAAGGCTATTTAAATCCAACCAGAGACTCAAAAGATTGTTCAGATGTATATTTCACAGTGTAAAAAATAAAAAGCGAGGGGAAAAGGTTTACGAGTGGACGAATGTGCAAATCCAAACAGACCTGATTGGTGTTTAAAGTGGTCGGCCCATCTAGACGGGTTTAAGAGACCCAGAGCAAGGCGTGAGTTGAATGAATGAAGTTCTGCATCATGTGCTCCTCCTGAACCCTGAGTTCATGTATGAATATCGATCAAATTCTACTCCTTCTCTGCGTTGATGCTTGAGTTGCAGTATGTGAAGCTTGAAGAGAGCGGGGATGGCACGGTTACATTTAAATGGACAGAGAGGAAGTAAAAGCTGGAGGTCTTTTCTATCCAATTATGTGTCAGGGGAGCAGCCAGCTACTGGTCTTCCACGGAGCAGGAATGTTGCAACAAAGGCCAACTTGGAGTGGACAACCAGAGAGTGAAACTCGCGCTGACGAACACAGCGTAAGTCTGTGGCCATTTTGTGTCCGCTCATTTTCTCAAACGTCATACTTTCTGTGACAACAAAATGGTGGACGAATCCGAATATCGGGCTGGCAACACAAAACTCTTTTTAAAAGCAAAATGAAACAATTTTGCTGGATGAGAATATTTCATATTGCAGTAGATTATATTTTTTGTGTACACTGCTAATATGAGTGTAATTTGTTTCTCTGTATGTTTTGGTTTGGAAAAACATTTCAGTCAGAATTTGTCTTAAATTAAATTAACTTTCAATAAAACTGAAATGAAGGCTATTTACACTTGTTTTTCCACACACATCCTTCTATGCCAGAGACAGAGAAACAGACATGCCAATTGATAAAGCCAAATCCTTACAGGATTATAGAGAATGACCTGTTTAACATGAATGAGAGGAGGCTACAGCTACTGCTCCCAACTACAGTATGACCATGATGACAACAGAACTACGCTGACTGAAGGTATGTGAATGGTAGTCAGAAAGTAGTACATAAAGAAATTACATAATTTTTTTTTGTGTACTTAAAAAACCTTGAAGTGTAGGTCCATGAAAGCAAATACAAATGCACAATATGTAGTATTTGTTTCATATCCCAGTCAGACATTTTCTCTGTGAGAAAATTTGTAATCTCAATACACTCTGTGTTAAGTTGCTACTGAAAAATAATGGCAAGAATTCTATCTAACTATCAAAATTTCACTTAAGTTGTATTTGTTTTATTTCAGTCAGTAAATAGTCATAATTTGATGGAGCCAGCCTTCATCAAATTATGGCTACGGTTTTTACCCCACATATCCATCTGTCATCATTGTGGTTACTGTTACCTGTGACAGTTTTTAATATGTATGACAGCATATTGCTGCTACCATGACAAAAAAAATGAAAATATACTTATTATATATTGTTTCCAAGTTTCTTAGATGTTTTTTGTTATTTACACCAAAATCATGTTAGAGATCATGTTAGAATTGTTCTTTTTGCTGTTATAAAAAGACAGGTTCAAATACAGAGAAAGATATCCATTACTGTTTGGTTGTGTGTGGTTGAGTAGTGCTCATTTATCTGTATTTGTTGTATTAATGTTTTTTGTACTATTTCATCAGTTTAGTTAATAAGTGTAAAAGGCACTTTAAAATGCATAATTCAACAATTGGGAATTTCACTGAACTAATAAACTGTTTTTCCACATTGATTTGAGTTTTCCATTTTGTCATGAACTTGGTCATAATTCAAGAGGGTCAAATGTCTTATGAGAAACTTGGAAACTTATTCCATTCTATTTGTACATTAAATTCTGTAAATCATTTTTTGGTTGTTTGACCTGGATGATTTCATTGACGTGTGGATCTTTACTATCTTTACATCAATGATCACAATGTAAACAACTCTACTTTATTGTGTCGTCATCAACTAAAATAAATTGACTACTGGATACACGGTCCACCTCCAGGATCAGGATTTCTATCCAGCTTTTCACATCCCTTCAGTTTATCAACCTCCAGAGAAAACATAATACTTTAGATACACCTTTTCAAACGTGTGTGATCAATTAAATTATTTTAAATGTTGTAAGCGTTATCCATTATATATAGGCAGTGGTAGAAGGTTACTACCAGTAGTACATTTACTCAAGTAGCCTCATGTAGCCTATTACAATTTCATATTTCAGTTTTATGCTACTTCATACTACTACTTCAATACATTTTGGGGGCAAACATTGTACTTTTTTATCCACTGCATTTATTTAGCTTTAGCCTAGTTACTGGTTACTTAGCAGATTCATATAATTTACACAAAATACACAGGCCTATCAACTAAGAAATTATGACGTATTATCATAGGTTATGCTATAGCCACCAGTATATAAAGTAATAAAAAAAAACTGGCCCCACCTTTACCAGCTGGCCATTTTTCATAACAAGTAACCTATACTCTTATGTTGGTAGCCCTAATTTAGGTATATTTTTATGCTAATAGCTTTATACTTTTACTAATTAAACATAATTTTAAATGCAGGACTTTTACTTGTAATATTTTACACTGTATTGCTAGTTTCCTTTACTTAAGTAAAATATTTTCATAGTTCTTCTACCACTGCAGATAGTTCCGATATCATTAGGGACGATTAATGACAAATCTGAAATCAATACATTTGCTAGAAATTAACTCACTCACCTTACAATTTTCCGCATGAAGCTCAAGTTTGCATCCCACTTCCTCCAGTGGTGAAGGCGCGTCACCGTGTCGCACGAGACTGCCCTTATGTGAAGCTCGTGCACGTGGCTTCCTCGGGCTAGCTCGTTGGCAAGCTGGGAAACTTCACAGTTTTCAACCATTGTTTTAAACAAATTTTAGGTACCATGATTGTTTTGTTTTGTCCGTGGAAGGCTACTTTAAAATTTGGAGTGAGGACTGTCCCCATAATCACCCACAGAAGATTTTACCCGGGTTAACGGTAAGTTTTCTAGGTTTGTTTAGGCTACTGTCTGTTCAGTGGAGTCATTCATACCCAGGTTTCTTCAACGTTTCTTGTTTGCAACCAACTATCTGCTAACATTTCATACAACAGGGAAGTTTTTTACTTAACTTACAGGTAATAATAAACAGCTTAGCTCGCCTTATTGAATGCTAAGGTAATTATGTACCTTGGGTTTGTTGTCCAAGCTACCACAGCGGCGTTTGGTCACCATGGACACGAAGCGTGAACGCGCACAGGAACTTCACTCTCACAGACAGTAGTCACACCCATCAGTACAGTTTGCAACCTTATTAT
>JBBPCS010002442.1:0-13511 GCA_037974645.1 Hollardia meadi
ACACACACACACACACACACACACACACACACACACACACACACACACACACACACACACACACACACACACTGGCTAACCCCTGCTGTGTTGTGCAGTAGCTGGTATTTCCTTAGTAATTTTCCAGCTGTTTTCTTAAGCAGGATCAGTCAGCTGTCTGTTCTGCCTCGACTGTCTGCTCAGACTGTGGGACGATGAGTCTCCTCTACATATCTAGTGAGAATCCCATGCATGTTGTCATAAAAAGGCATTTTTACTCCTGGGCAATAGGTGCCACAGGTGCTAATATTACCTTTTTAATGGATCACTGTAAAGATCACATACCAATAAAATGCCTGTAAGTCCACTCATAACTACACTTTTATGAGAAAAATTACAGTGTCCCAGCAGCTGGCTTGGCTTAAAGACACGTCTCTTAAAACTTTTAAACAAGAAAAGATGAACTGCATGTGTGCTCATAACTTTTAAGGTTTTCATTATATTTCAAGACATTGTCTATTGAGCTAGGCATCTGTTTATTCAAACTGGGAGACAATGAAAGGAGTCTGTGTGATATCTGCCAGTGTGTTGAACTTCTCTCCTGTGCTTATACACAATGACAGTTTTCTCATTCTGTGTTGTGAACTTGTGACGATATTCTCATCCTCATCTAGAACACACATTACTGTCCAAATAAAAGATGAGCCAGAGCATACAGGTGAAGGTAGAGGTTTTAATGTATCTGTAGAGACGCAGTGGGTATATTTCATATTTTGCATATTTTGGGTTGTAAGGTTCGCTCTTACTACCAGCTGGCTGTGCAGCTACAATGAGAGGTGGTCAGTCTGTCACAGTGTCGGTGTCTGCTTACCTCACACTACATTGCCAAGAGGGCACGCCCCCCGCCCCCCCATTTTAAACAAAACGAGTCAAAGTACAGCAGTATTATCAGCAAAATATACATAAACCTGGAGTGTTTTTTCATGTCCGTTACCTTCAAGCCCTTGCCAAAGGAGTTCACACAATGCTGATTAAGCTGATTTTCCTGCGCTGGCTCAGGTTTAAAATATCAAGATAAAAACTCTTGTTCTGCAGTAAAATGTACCCTGTGACTGACCACAGTGATATATTATGGATTATAGCATCAAATTTCAAACTTTCCTCTAATTGTTGATTTTGTTGTGAAATAAAGGATGATTTGACTACTGTGAACCTCAAATGTTTGATGAAATAAAACCATGTGAGAAGTTTATAGGGGAAATGCCTTATTGGTGTTAAGTCAAACAAGACACGTATTTTTATCTGCCGATTTGTTGGCTTTTCTGTAGTTTTTTAATGTAAAATCTTAGCTGAAAAGGATCTATATTTCCCTCTGAAATGTAGCGGAGTAGAAGTAAAGTTGTATAAATGTAAACACCAAAGATAGTACTTGAGTAACGTAGCTCAGCAGCCAGTTCTTTACATGTTGTGATGTTCTACTTTCAGTCCTGTTTCTCCAACAGCACTTTTGCCACATGTTGGTGAAGAGAAAACAAGATGGGGTGACAAAATGAACAGTTGTGTTCAATGGCTACAGGGAAAAACTGGCGTTGCTCTCCGTCTTGTCCTATCACGTGGCTGTGAGACATTAACGATGTAAAGTAATGTACAGCAGGCCTGATATATTTAAAAATCAGTCTTTGCTAACTCTGTAATCCAGTCCCCATCTTAAAGATTACATCACAGATTACCGGACACTAGAGGCTATGGTAACTGTTACTTAAAAAAAACAACCCCCCCCCCCCCCCCCCCCCCCCCCCCCCAATTGTTCTCTCAAGTGCTGTTCTTGATTGTTCAAGAACTCCCCAGCCCACCACCACCACCACCTCCAAACACTTCCTGGTTTCTCCTCCACCGCTGTTGTATCCAAACATTCCCCCCCTCTGTGATTTACAGCATTGCTTGTTTATGTCTCATTGCCCGTATCCCCTCGGTGTGATCCAAAAGGCCTGAAACCAGATGTGGAGCTTCCGTTACACAGTGTCCTGTCCCATCATCATGCCCTTCGGCTGCGCCAACAAACACAAGACTTAAAACCTGAAGCTTGATTTGCCACTAATGACAGAAATGAGTGATTGTTATGAAAAATGTAAGCTCCCTAATTCACCACTTTGATAAAAACCCACTTTTTCTGTATGAAATGTGCAAGCAACAAGCAGACAAGTGTCTCAACTTTTCACAGCTGAGCCTCAGCTGTGTTTTCAAGCAGGCTGAACTTCGTTACGCCTAATTGGCCGGGTGGATCCAGAGCATGCCTCTTGAATTTGGATGTTGAAAGTGGATGGGTGAAAGCTGCAGTCTGTCTGTGACTCATTATAATGAAATTCAGCTAAAATGGAAGGATAGAGTCACAAGTACATTTGGATGATGTTTTGCCCACAGATCTTGCACTGGCTCAGCAATGCACATTTTGTTATATGTCCAAAATAAAGAGGAATAGATTGGAAAACACAAGAACAATTACCACTGCAGCTTGAGATACTCAGATAGTAAGAGGAAGCACAACAACAGTCTACATAGAATTCACTAACATAATGTCAGATACATCAAAAGTGATTGCAAACAAAAAAACAATTTTATTTATTATTATTTATGTTGTTTGCAAGGCAGCAGTAATAAATAGGTGTCAAGAGGTTAAACCTACCTTGCTAATAAAATGTTGGAATTGTACATTCCTGCAAATCACGGATATGTGACATTTATACATTTTATGCGTATCATAACATTTCTGAAGTGACGTTCTTCACATTACATGTTTATGAGCTCAAATCATCTGTGGGTGGAGGGGACGGTGGTGGTGGCATGATGCCTCGGTGAGATGGGTGTCAAGCAGCAGACCAACCGACAACTGGACATTTTTTTAATGACAAGTCGGGACTTTTCCAGCCATGTATGTAGTGACAAACCGAGGTATTTTAAACCAAAACATGATCTTTTCCGAAATCTAAACACTTGTTTTTTGTGCCTAAACCTAACCAGACCTTAACCACAACATATGTCACAACATAAAATTTAAAAAATATATATAAATGTTTCAACATATCCACTATTGTACAAATGTAACATATCTGTGGTTTGCAGAAATGTACAATGCCAACATTTATTCTGGCAATTAGGTTGAACCATAGATACTGTTTCTGATTATTCTTTAAGACCAACAATCAAGTTGCAAAGTGAGTCTGGGAGATGTGTGCTCTCTTCTGCCTCTGTTCTGCAGTCATGCAGGACCTTGTAAAGAATTGTAATTCTTCACCAGCTTAAGAGACCTCTGGAGTTGTCTTTATTTTAAGAAATGTCATAAGTCAAGTGAAGTTTGATAGCTTTTATTTTTGAGGTTGTGAGTAGGAGTTAAAGTGAACTATTTCACTTTTGTCTTTCACATAAGTCCAAAATTGCAATTTGATGAATACAGGACTCCAAAACCTACATTCCACCAAATTTCCACACATCTTATTACTTTTTGATTGCTGAAAAGCCTGAAAAATGCTATTCTGAGTTCTGATAAATGATCAAAACCTGCAGCTGCAACCCTGACTATTAGATCTGAGCAGCAAACAATATAAAAATTTTGATCCAAAACATAAAGTCAGCCTGATTAGAGCTCTGAGCAATTTCATTTTTTAGTAAAAACATGTTTACAGGGTTAGCATGTACCAAAAAAAGTTCATTTGTAATATATTTTGATCTTTTTTAAATATATAAAAATCTGCATATGATGAGTATCAGAAAGAATTTGGGTGTGTAATAGTAAAAAACAAAAAACAAACAACAGGGAGGACTCAAACTAAAGACAGATAATGAACTTAATAATTAAAACACAACACACAATACAGATTACAACTATAGCTAAATCACATGTTGCATACTTGTAATAATTAATTAAAAGTTAATATAAGCCTCATCTTCCTTTACCGAAGGACAAAGGAACTTGGAGGGAGGCTAAAATGATGAGGCATTTGAGGGAAAGTCTCCCCGCACAGATTTAGCAATGATTTCCACAGAATATTCTTGGCACTTTAGATATCCTCAGGTTGAAGAAAATATCAGTTGTTTTTGAAGCGGGCGGGCTTGGAAATAATCCTAAATCCACACTTGTTTGGTTTCACAATTCTTCAGTTAGGGATCTCTCTGGAACAGGATGCTTGTGTTATTTCTAACAAAAAGTATGCTAAGAAAATCTTTTCATGCACTGAAAGATAAAAGATTATTGAACTGAAAAGGAAAGGAACTTAGTTACAACTCATATTTCTGTGTGATAAGATCCCCCTTGAACACATCACCAACTCCCCCATATGCACACACGCACACACACACACACACACACACACACACACACACACACACACACACACACACGCACACAGGAAAACATCCAATCAAATAAGCGCACACACATGCACGAATATAAACACATCCTCTCATTTCCTGGCATGAAAGACAAGCTGAGGTGTCAGATGAGGGCGTTCTCTCGTGACTAGCGCCACTCTCATCTGCTTTCACTTACTTCTCACCATCTCCATGTCATGACCCTGGCACACAGCACAACTGGCTCGACAACTCGCTGTGGTGTTTCCAAGTCCGGATCTCCTTGTCCTGCATTTGTCCCGAGATTTTCTTTTGCTGCTTTTTCTTTCTTCTCTGTTTTTCCACACACACACACTCCCAGTCTGGGTACTTTTTTAACTGTTGTATAGGACCACTTGTCAAATTAGCACCCTTAAAAATATGCCGAATTAGCTATTAGAAGTTAATGTTTGCAGAGTACTCAGTAAAAATCTGATGATTCTCAGGCAGTTAGAAGGAGTGTCTTTTTCGATGATTTATGGGTGGATTTGCAGTATTCCACCTATAAATCCACCTATTCCTCCTGGAGCTCCAACTACTGACCCTGTTGGCCAAACTACAGTGACCAACTTCCTGTTTTTAAGAACACCAGCATGCACCTCATGCATATCTCTGCCTTACATCTCTCCTGCCACATCGCAGCTGCTGATTGTTTTGCCTGTTTTTACCACTGGACTGCCACTTGTTTTGGGGAAACATACTGCACAGTCCTTTTCTTTTTATGAAGAAATGAGAAAACTTGTTTTCACAGCCTAAGTAGTGCTCTTTATGACAAATAAATTGATCTCAATTGTAGGAATTTCACTCTAAATATCATCCAAGGGTGGAGTTTTCCTTCCTTCACTTTTAATTACTCCACAACTCAAAGTTACCCTGTGAAGTTTTTGGCCACCTGTAGCCATACTTAATGAGCGCGTGCCCATTTTAAGACGCAATACTCATTCCTGCCAATGGCTTCACATTCTTCCATTGACTAATAGTTGCTGTTGGTTAAAACACCAAGAAAAAAAAACCCAGTGATCCTACATCAAACAAAAGCTAAACTATCATAGAAATAGAAGAATTATCTTAGAGCTGTCAACACTGATAGATGTAATCAATGCAGATTTCAAAATACTCAAACAATTGGCATGTGCAAATGTTTCATGAGGAGGTCAATGCACCCAACATATTAGATAAGCCTATACAATCCAATGGATTTTGGAGAGAAACACTAAAATGTAGCCATTAGTCTGTCTGATTGCCACACAGACACATGATGTTAGCAGTCAGCTCACAGGTTTCCTCCGAGCTGAAGCAGCTGTTTTGAACTCCAGCTTCACTGTGGCGCTGAGCTCGATGAGGTCATCTGTTTTATCATCAGGCCATCATGCAGGGGATGATTTCATCATTTGTACAATGGGGATGTTTCTGTCAACAACAGTGCTGTTAATTTTAATTCCCTATACGTCAACTCTTGATGTTTACCCAGAAAACTCAACCCAGACTTTTTTCATACAGTTACTACTTTGAAGAAATCCTCTAAAGCCAATCGCAAATATTTGACAAATGTGGAAAATTACTTTTAAAGTGACCTAAAATCTAATCTAAGTTTTTGTGAAAGTATCACCGTTTGGAACACAGTGAGCATGCATACTATCAGCTGACACGTAAAGTTTGCTGTAGATGTTTTGATTCTTGAAGAAGTTTTTTGGCCATTTGGGGGCAAGCTGTAAACACATCATTAACATACTATCAACTTAGAAAGCTAGTAGAGCACACATGCTAACACACTGTTATTGTAGCTTATTTGGAGTCATGTTTCTGGCCATCTGATGAATGCAAGTGCAACATTCACTTGATGCCCCGGTTTGGTCTCCACCACCTCCTAAACACGCTCAACTCTGTTCACATTTTGGTGCCGTGCAGGTAGCATGCAGTCAGTTTTTATCAAGTTTTTCTTTCTGAAAATAGCTGTCTGAAAATGACAAGCGTTAAAGAGTAAACAAAAATAGGAAGGCGTGGGGAGTGAATCTAACACAATTAGCTAAAAGACACTAAAAAGCTCTGTAGTGTGGTGGGTGATAACTCTCTGTGGGTTTGTCATTGTGAGTGACAACTTTCAATTTACACATTGTCATTTGAATCATTATATATCCAAAAGTATTGGTTAGTTTAGCTTTAACAGGTCATATTACAAAATAGCTCTTCAGAAAGCTGAAATGTCTACATTTTTAGCTATAAACACAAAAGCATTGCACTCTCTGCTTGGTATTTCTACTGGCACAGTTTCAGCATAAACTCCTCCCAATGGTTTTCAGCATTGTCTTGAGTGTGTAAGTTTGCTGTTACAGTGAATGCATTTCTGATGTAATCAGAGGGAGGTACAACCAGGGTGAAAGCAGGGAAACTCCTTAATGTAATCCTCCACTGTGGCCTGAACTGAGTGTCCCTGGACAATCCCAGCAGACCCGTTTCAACTTTTCATCCCTCTTCAAACAACTTGTGGAAACGATTGGTGAATTCAGTGACTGAAAACACCATTTAATCCCTGTCATGTGTACTGAGTACAATGGTAAATCTGAACTCAGCCTTGTTTCAGCATTTATGAATGTGTCCAAATCATTTTCACAGTGGGCTGAAATACTCGGGGCTGAGATTGAGTTTTGGAGTTGAATTTTGCTGGCTGTGTCTCTATCCAACTAAATCATCAATATTTCATAATGTAGTAATGAAGCAAACACTGGCTGACTTGTATGATTTGTGTCTGCCTTTGGACCATAAATCCTCTTGGAAAAAGTTACTAGGTTGGACGCTTAAAAAAATGATCTTATCTGTTTGAATGAATGAAAATGGCCTAATTCAATTATCTGCACTCTTAACAAAAACAATTAGGGTTTGAAGCTGGGGTTTTCACCGCACATGTGCAATTACTCAATCAATGTTTTAATGATAAAATCAACTTAGATGAGGTATGTTCTGACTGTCTTCCATTAATCTGTAAATGCACTTTGACTTTTTTTTCTCTGACTTTCTTTCTATCAAATAAATTCTATTTCAGTTTTCTAGTCAATCATACTTTTTGGATCAGCAATCCTGCTTTGTTAGTGTTGTTATTGTATGATTTCCTCTGATTTTACAGTCGCCTGCTACATTTGGTGCATATGGGAATACTTAAGTACTGTGGATAAAAGATGTTGTCCTCAACTATAAACGAAACATATGAATGCATCATGACAAGGCCTCAGTGAAGACTCCTGCTGCTTTCTACTGACTTTGTTGTTTCAGTATAAGTGGTTGTTTCTAGAGCACAGAAACTGTTTCACAGCTCACAAATCTACAGCAAAGTGAATTATAACTGCTGATGAGCTTTGACGACCTCGGCACACTATTCTGTTTGTGCGTTAGTGTATGAGCAGAATGTTCATTAAAGCTTTGTTTTGGTAAGGGTTTAAAGGTTTGAAGATATATAATATGTAACATTTCTGCATTAAAAAAAGACCAGACCCTTGTTATATATTTTAATGATTTGTGTACTTAAATTATCTCAAATGTTTCCAACAATGTTCAAACCCAGAGACGTTTTATTCAAGATAAAGGTGCGTTTCATTTGGTCGCAAGTCTCTATAACTTCCAGGAAAGAGTCAGAGAGAGGGGAAGGAAGTCAGCGAACGTGACTAAACATTACGTGAATACAACTTTAAAACATTACCTCGTCTGTGAACATTTCCGCCTGAGTCATGGCAGATAGATTTTAATTGTTTAACAATGAAGACAACTCCCATGATGCCACGCTACTTCACTACATCATCAAACATCATCTTTTGTTTTGATTGAGGGACCCCAAGTGGCAGAAATTACTTACTGTTTGTGTAAGAAGCAGCAAGTCCTCACATTGAGAAGCTGCAAGCAGTGAATGTTTGCTTCATATATTACTTAGTTTATTAGGCGATTATCAAAATAACTGGCGAGAAATTTTCTGTCAATCGTCTAATTTATTCATTGACAAATCGTTTCAGCTCTAGTAGCTCCCATCATATTTTCACACATTAGTCTTTGCAGTATAATAATAATTCTAATAATAATACACTTAATTTAAATAGCCCATTTAAAACAATGTTACAAAGTGATCAATGAAGCAAAACAAAACAAAATGAAAACAAATAAAATAGTTAGTAAATAAAACATGTGAGGAGCATCCCCAAGAAAGCAGTCGGAGATCCCTCACTGGTTTCCCAGCAGTCAGCTGATTAGCATGCTTGGCTTGGGCATTCAATAGAGAATGACCACCTGAACATTATAATGTCTTTCATTTTATTAATCCCTGTTAAGTGTTTGTGTGGTAACAGTTATCATGAACATGAACTATCATGAACTTTGTTTATGTGTCAATAAATGCAAAATATGACATATATGATATATGTGATACAGTGTGATAACCTATGAAAAATGTAATCGTTTATTAAATACATATTACATATTTTAAAAGTACCTATAAGCTCAATAGTGTTTCTTTATGTTGTTCATGTGTATGTCATTATGTGCAGTCGTTGTGTTATGAGTTCATACATGGAGCCTGAGGAGTAAAAGAAAAACAGCCGGCTTCACACAAGGTGAGTGAGACAATGTGCTTTGATTTGATGTGCACATGGAAACAAGATTATATAACCCAAAATGATTTCCACACTCATATCCTGTTGTGACTTCGGTCTTAGGTCTCAAGTTTGTTGTCTGTGCAAGCTGGATAGTAACAATTCTTCTGCAGCAGAAGGAAATGTGTGCATCGGGATAAGTGTTCTGTTGTTCTTGTTTGCATTTCTCTAATACCGACTGACTGAGAGTTTATTGCAACAATTACAGAGGGAGGATATACAGACCTGAAGATTGTACTGTAGCTCTAAGACTGTTGGCTAGGACTCAGAAATGAACAGCACTTTAAACATAATTTATTTGATAGTAGTTTGATGCATTCTGGGGTGGCCTGTAAGAAGAGACCTTCACATTTCTTCTTTCACATGTGGGGACCTCCCTGCAGAGGAATGCTGTTTGCACTGGTCACCATGTTTAGATACAGCAAGAGAATACATTTGAAACAAATCCTCTTACATTGTATATGTTGAAATACAACAGCGTGTCTGAAGAGAGCCTTTTCAGCTTGCTTCCATTATGAAACTCAAGTATTTGAATCCAAACTTTGATGCTAAACAGATGGCCACCATGCCTCCCAGAGTTGTTGAAGGAAAGATGCATACTGTATGTGGAGGATTTCAACAGTATGAAGACTGTAGGCCACCTTGACTTCAAAGGCAACGGGTAACATAAAGGGCTGCTTCAATGATTTTACACAAGAGGTGTAGTTGTACTTGTCATGGGGAGTACTACTGTAGCCTGTATAATATCTTCTGTTGCTTCGAAGGGAGCTTTCTGAAGTCTCAGATAACAAACCACATGATGTCATCGCTGTTATGTTGGTTGGGCTTAGAGACAACATATTTTTGATAAAAGCCTACCCTACAAACTGGGGTGGTCGATTATGAAAGATTGAGGAATTTCAGCTGAACTATTCTTAAGGTGTCAGTTGAAAGTATAGACAGATTATAAAACAATGGGCCCCTGGGTACAGAGATTTAAAAAGACCCCACAACTCCTAAAGGGGCAAGAATCCTGCTTCATTTTTCAGTAATTTTGCATCTCTTTCTAGTTGTTTTGGGTTTCTTTGTAGTTGTTTTGTTTCCCTCGTTGGTTGTTTTGCATCTCTTTGTATTCTTTTTACATCTGTGTGGTTTTAAAGTTCTATGTGGCTGTTTTATGTCTCTTTGTTGTCATTTTGCATCTCTTTGTAGTTATTTTGTTTGTCTTTGTGGTCAGTTTGTTTCTCTTTGTAGCTGTTTTGTCTCTCTGTAGTCTGTAGAGGCTGTCTGGCTCCTGTCTTAAGGTTTCTGCCGCAGCACATCCACCCAGGCTAAAAAGAAAACAAAAAACAAAAACAAACAAAACTTTTATTTTAGGGAAAGGGCAACAACCCAGAGTGCACCTCCAGCTACACTGTCTTGCAGAAAATTAGATTGAATACATAATTGAATTTACAGGAATGAAACTTAATATTTAATAATGGTATCAAATTTAACTGTTCTGTATCCCATATGGGTATCTTCTCAAATATTGTGTCTAGCACATGACAAATAGCTAATTTCCTGCTTCATCAGAGGGGAACAGCACTGATGCCAATTATTGATTAGTTCCATAATCTCTCTGTTTAGAGGATGAATACATAGTGTACTTTTCAAACACGCAGTATGCAGATGATCCCTGATGATAAGACCTTTATTGTTGATGTAGTAATCATTGCTGGCGTTTGCACCTCTGCGTGTTAGGTTTTTATGCAACTTTGCAGTGTCTGCTTTCTGTCTGATGCTGTGGCTTCATGAAATGCAGCCAATTGCAACTCACAAGGAGTAATATTTGTTGAGAGCCTGTTGGATGAGTATCTGATCCAGGTTTCAGATTGGAAAAAGCTGCTGTGTGGGAAGAACTACAGGCACACAAGGAGCCTCAGTCCTGTTTAAGTGTACGGCAAGATGGCCAAGTGTCCAAATATGTCAACAAAGTATAAAAACCTATTTATAATATTTACAGGTTACAGTTCATGCATGTACACCCACATCACATTAGAAATAATCATCTTAATTCAGAATTACAGCAATATAGACGCAGATGAGCTACTTTGGGTGTATGTAGGAGTTTACTAAGATACAGGTACTGGTCTTTTGTGACCATGGTCACAATTAGAAGAGTCATCTCATGCTGCCATCTAGTGGCGACAAAACAAAACTACATGACTTGCAGTTTGGCTGAGTGCATGACTCAGACATTCGGCTCATCTGACTCATGCTCTCATTATCAGTTAATGGTGTTTATCCGACAGGACTTCACACTCTCTCCCCTGTCAAATTACCTTCACGGTTTCCTGTTTAGATGAATGAAAGGTTACAAAGCTTTAATATAAGGATCAATTCTTATATTATTTGATTAATCCCACAATTCCCACAATGCACCTTGATAGGGTTTTTCATTCGAGTCAGCCTTGTAATAGCACTTCTTTCCAACTCTCTGGCTGCACTTTAACACAGACTTTCTGTTAAAGACTTGAAGTCTCCAAGCCCAAGGCGAGATAACACCAGCAGGACTCCATGATGACTATATGCTTCACGCTGTAATGTGTCAGTAGTTTTGTTTATCTATTTGTTGAAAATAAAATTAACCAAAGTGCTCAAGAAGACCTGAGATGAACCTTTTGCGCTTTTTTTTTTTTTTTTTAACACTGGACTGTCACTTCTTGCCTCCACTTGTTTTGGGGAAACATACTACAGTCCTTTTGTGGAGCTGACATGTTTTTGACCGTTGGCAGCCATACTGATGGGCGATTTTCCATTTTGTTTCTCATGTTCATCAATATGAGGATCAAGTCTTCATTAAATTATGGAGCCTTTTTATCCAGAAGTCTTGCGGAAGATATCAACCGTACTGATTTCCATGACAGAAAAAGATGGTCCAAAAGCGGTTTTAACCTTCTCCCATTTAGTTTCATAGAAGGCTATTTGGCACAAGGCTAACCAAGAGCTCAAAACCGCAGGCTATTGCACATTTTATCACAGTGCCCAGGACTGGAAACACTGTGCCGGGGGTCAGCTCCCTCCCCTTCATAGGTCCTGACATGTTGGCAGACACATGAAGTGTGGTTGTGATAATGTAGACTGTTGCAGAGGCAGGCATACTTCTGTTAGACCAGCAGCACCACCAGGTCAGTAAGAAATACAGTTTTTCAATTACAATGCCAAAAGTAAATGTAGTCCTCTAAAAAACAACCTAACTTTATTATGATGCTATGCTGCTATCATAGATTAACAAGAGCATTAAGTTTCACAGTTAATATACGTTACATCACACTATTGTGGTCATTCTGGCTACTTCCTGTATCACTTCTTAATGAAGTATAGCAACCATAATGTCATAACAGAAATACAGACATATTAGCGGTAATTACCTTACCTTGAAAGTTCTATAATTTGAACGGGTCATTTTTTTGAGAGAGTATTTTGACATTACAGTATTGTTACTTTTATTCAAGTCATTTAAAATCATGCAGTTAAGTGGAATAAAATCTACAATCTACAAGTACCACAACTTTGCAATTAAGTAAAATAGCCTCTTTTTTTTTTTTTTTCGATTTCTCACCTCTGCCTGTGTTATCCTATGATCCACTCGGAGACCATGCAACTACTAATCTGTTGTGAGACACCTCAGTCAAAACTTACTGGCTTTAAGAGAGGCTCGAGCATAATCACCAGTATGTAAAGGCACACAAGCAATTGGTTTTTAGTTCCAACCTTGGCTAACAAAGAAAGAAAACCTATTATGTTGGATGGTATAATCGACACACAGTCTATTATAGTCTGTTTTTCCTTTATGCCAAATCCTGCAGTGCACCCTCTGCCGTGGCACAGACATCTGCACACAAGGAAACTCCGTTCCTTGAACGCCCTCCCCGAGGTAAAGTAGAAGCATGAATCACATCCACAAAGAAAAACAGGAACTGTCACATGAAAACTGTAAAAATACAAAAACTAACAAAACATGATGAGTGATGATTTTGCTCCTGATCTTTTGACCCTCAACAAGGGAAGTGAGACACAAAATAAATTTTCAAGAGTTTTTTTTGTTTGTTAATGACTTTGTAGAGAGTCAGAGAATTGAAAAACAGCAGGACATGCCCTTGAATGGTGTGGAAAGTGCCCCAGTGCATGTGTCAGGCTCCTTCAACCATGCCACAGGCTCAACACTCCCCCCATCATATGTGTGTGTGTGTGTGTGTGTGTGTGTCATTTCTGAAACAGTATTTCATTTAACTGGAATCTGTGTAGAAAGCCCACCGAGGCAAATTGTCATATACTCTGCAAATCAGGTGAAACAATGTGCGATGAAATAAATGAATATTTGAGAGTTTAAGTTATGCTTTAAGGATTATCAGCCTTGTGAGTTAATGGAAGGCAAAGAATTGTGGGAAGTTTCCCTGGCTGAGACTCGGAGCGCTGTTGATGTCACACAAGGGGCTTGATTCAGGATATGAGGGTGGGGGGGGGGGGGGGGGGGGGGGGGGGGGGGGGGGGGGG
>JBBPCS010002443.1:0-13511 GCA_037974645.1 Hollardia meadi
ATGGTGTTGAATAATGGCCAGAAAAGTGTTTTTGCAGAATACTATGATGTCACAGTGAAGTTGACCTTTGACCTTTTGGATATAAAATGTGATGAATTCATCTTCATTATCCTGTTAGACATTCGTTTGAAATGTTGTCATAATTGGCATATGAATTGTTGAGTTATGACTAAAAGGTTGTTTAATATGTCACAGTGGCCTTGACCTTTGACCTTTGACCACAAAAATCAAATCAGTATATCCTTGGGTCCAAGTTGACTTTTGTGCCAAAGTTAAAGAAATTCCCTCAAAGCGTTACTGATCGTGTTCACAAGGATGGGACGGACGTGAGGCCACAATGACCTTGATCTTTGACCTCTGACCAGGGGCCATATTACAGAAACTTCCTAATTTTCAGATCCTATTTTAACTGTTTGGTAACCATGGTAACTAGAGTAAGAACCCGATTTAGGAAAAATTTCCAAAGTCAATGTTCCTATCTTAACTTGAGATAGGAAACGTGTATTACACAAACATCCTAACTTCCCAAAATGTAAAAAAAATCCTCCTAACTTTAGGATGAATGCCCTAATGCTAAATGCCCTGCGTTGTTTTTGCTCCATGTTTTGATGGGTTTCAGTTTGCTTCAATGAGGTGAGATGAGAAAAATAGCATGAGTTGCTAGGTAACAGACATTAAAGCCAATAAGCGATGTTGGATTGACTATTTAGGATTTCCTAACCTGAGAAAAGATACGGTGAGGTAAGATAAGATGGGATTCCTAAAGTTAGTTAGGATTTGCTTCTGTAATACCAAATTGGGAAAAATTCCATCTAGTCTCCTCCTATCTTAACACTTAAGATAGAAAGTTTCTTTAATACGGTCCCCAAGTGAACATTTGTGCCAAATTTGAAGAAATTCCCTCAAAGCGTTCCTGAGATATTACGTTCACAAGCATGGGAATGCTGCAAGGTCACAGCAACCTTGACCTTTGACCCCTGGCCACCAAAATCTAATCGGTTCATCCTTTAGTCCAAGTGAATGTTTGTGCCAAATTTTTAAGTATTTCTGTCAAGATGTTCCTGAGATATCACGGTCACAATAATGGAACGTACGTACGTATGTATATGGACAACCAGAAAACATTTATGCCTCTGCCCACGGCTATCGCCGGCGTGGAGGCATAAAAAAATACGAAGGAGTAATAACTTCAGTTTCAAATGTGATCTTGTAGGGAACACAGGAGAATTTAAAAAGCAATATAACTGTTTTTCTTTTGAGTACGTTAGATGACATATTATGACAACAAAACAACACACTAACCAGTGTATAACAATAACAACATTGACAATCAAGATGCTATGGAAATGAAAATGGCTCAAAGTAAATAAAATTGTCGACATAAAGTAGATTCTTCCGTAATCTCCATGACTGACGGTGTTGATTAATGACATGTACAGACCTTAGCTAGGTAGTCCTCAACCCTGCTGTTCTGTCCCTCAGTCACAGGGCTGAGGAGGGACAGTCCCAGGCCTAGGCTCCTGTTGAGGGGCCCCAGTGTGGCCCCATAGTGTACTGGCGAACCCAAAGAGCCCACGTCCAGCGAGGGCCCTCCAAAGCTACTGTTGATGAGAGACCTGCCTCGCTCATTGAGCAACTTGGAATTGGCTTCTGCGAGCCGAGAGTTGGTCCTGTGGGGGAAACACAGCAAAAGGTTAATCATTCACACAATACAGTTTTGTCCACCATCAGCACAGTCTGTTTGATTGCAGCACAGAAATCAGCTATTAAAAGACTGATCAGAGTATCCCCTGTAAAAAATCTAATTGAAAACCGGCACTAAACTGTGAAGAACAGCCTGGTCTCACCTCTCTAGTTTGGCAGCTAGGGACTTGCGGAGGCGTAGCTCCTCTGTGTAGAGTTGTCGGTATCGCTCTAGCTCTGTGCGTGTGGAGTCTCTTTGGTTGAGGCTGTCCTGTTGGGAGGTGCGGGCCCGGCCCAGTTCCCCCTCCATCTCCCGGATCTTCTGCTCAAGCTGGGAACGCAGGTTGGCCTCATTGGCCGCTTTAATCTGATCCAAAGCTTCTTGGGATGCCGCCTGGGACTGGGAGACAAACAGACACAATCATATGAAATCAAGGTTAATGACATTTTACTTAACATGTACACACCAACAAACTTATTCAGTAAATTATTCTTATCTCGTCTCTGATTTTAGTTTGTCTTTTCAGCTTAGTTCACATTAACCAATAAAATTCACCCAACAGAATACTTACCTGCAGGAAGAGGTTGACCTGCTCCAGCTTCTGTTGTATCTCCTGACGGACCCTCTCCTCTGCATCACGGTGGTACTGCTCCACCTGGCTCTGTTCCATCTGAGAGGCCTCCATTCGGCGTCTCAGGTCCAGGACCTCCTCCTCTAACTGCCTCTTACTCCTCTCCAGATGGTCATTACTGCGGCCCAAGCTCTTCAGAGATGCCAGCTGATCCTCGAGATCCCCGTTAACTTTCTCTAGTTGGCTGCGACGGGACGCTTCCTTCTCCAGCTGAATATGTAGATTGTCCGCCTGGAGAACGTAAAGATGGCAGAAATGTTTGAGGCCAAGGTGTAACAGCTGCAGTATAAGACTAAATCTAAGGAACTCAAGGGGTCACTAAAGACAAAGTTTCAAACTCTACTACTAAGAGTAGTATATTATCTGGAGGTTGACATCATAATAACAGTGCTATATCATACAAACCGGATCTTTGATTCGTCCAAAGGCACCCTCGGCCTGGCTGTGTCTGCCTAGGTCCATCCGCAGACTGCTCATAGGAGAGACACCCATGTCCTGATCCCGCAACTTCTTTTTTGCTGTTTTTAATAAGGTACGTAACCTTGAACACATATGCACAAATAGTGTAAGCAAATAAATAAATAAACACAATTTACATCTAGTACAAACAAGAAGACCTGCAAAATTATTAAAAATTGAGTTAGGACCTAATAAACATGGTACAATCAGAGACTATACATCAACTTTATATAGCTTATATACAAAGTTAACCTTTACTCCAAACAGTGTTATTATTGATATTCTGCAGGTTATGACTGTAACTCATTTGCACTTGCATGTGGCAAGTTCAGATTCAAAAAACATCAACACGACACACAAACAGCCTCTTCCTAAAGGTAAACTCAAAATGGACGTTAATCGTCAACAGAATAAGGTACATCAAAGAATAAGAAATGCTAAACCAGTCACAATTGAGTGAGCACACAAAAACAGTCAGGAAACACAAGGACAGCAGATACTGATACATTAATAAAAGTTGAGTTTAAAAAAAATAAAGAAAAATACACCCTTACGCAAAATGCAGACATTGGTGCACCACAGCCACGTAAGCCAGGAAAGACTGCGCTCTACTGGATACTAGTTGTGTCTAAATAGTAGGAGGAAGTACTGCCATAGGTGAGGGGGGTGCGAGGAGGAGTTTAGGAGTCACCTGTACATTTCTTTTTGAAGCTCCGTGTTTCTTTTCATCTCCTGATCAAGCCGGGTGTCTACAGCCTTCTTCTGCTCTGTGATTTTCTTGGCCTTCTTTTTTTCTATTTCCATCTGGAACACAGACAACTCGCGAGACTCAAACCATGGTATATTATCAGGAGGGATGCTAGTCAATTCATCATATATACCCTCAGCCTGTACATGAATGCATCACTAGGATCACCTGGGTGCTCAGTTCTCCTTTTTCCTTTTCAAGCTCTGCCAGGCGCAGTCCTAACTTAGAGCGGCTCTTAAGCTCCTCCTCCCACAAGGCCTGAGAGTCCTGGGCTGTGTGAGACAGCATGCTTTGCTTCTGGACCTAAGAAAGAGAAAGACAGAGGCAGGAAATCAAATTATTACTACACATACAGCAGTGAATACTTATTGTGTAACAAGCTACTGTCAGCTTGTTACACTGATCACATTTTAGACAGTCAGCTAACAGCCAGCTGTTCATCTTATCTGTGAAAAACAAATGAGCTTTAAAATATGTATAATTGTATTGATATTTTATTATTTTTCTTATGACTGAATGCGTCAGTAAAGGAAAGTCTGAAAATATTTTTATTTAGTTCTTATTTTCCAGAAAGAGAAACTATTTGCTTCTATAGTGTAGTTTTGGGCTACTTATTGATATTGTTGTACACTGCACTGCTCCAAAAAGCACAATTAAAAAAAAGTTTGTTCCCTTTTCTGTTTCGTGTATTAATTTGAAATTGCGTGGTATTCCAATTGCCTTATTTTCATAAATACAAGCAGTAAAACGTTTTTATTCTCATTTGGCTTACTACTCAAAAATTTAGGTGATGAGAGAGATGAGAGTAAGAAATTGAAATCTAACCTGAAGGTTTTATTTTATTTATTATAAAAAAATACCAACCTCTCTGCTGAGTTGGTCTTCCAAAGTCATCTTACTGCTTTGGAGGTTTGTAACCAAGTCCTCCAAATGACCTCTGACCTACAGAAATAAGAAAAGCATTGTAAAAATAAATTAAACATTTTTGGGTTGCTGTTGTTTTATTTTTATGCTTATTATTTTAGACTGTTGAAAGGACACTTTATTCTAAAGAAAGTGACATGCACCATGCAGCTTAACACGAAAAGGAGTGAAATACCCCATATATCAAGATCAGGCTCAATGGAGAAAACATATTTTCACCTCACCAAGAAAAACCCAAAACGACACAAAGCTATTACTTCCTTCGCATATTTGGATTCCTGGTCTACCAGCTGTCCAAAAGCCCACAAAGCCCAAGTGCATTTAATTTTGCAAATACATATAGTATGATTTTAGTCAATTTAAATTATTTTTGAAAGAACAGAGGAAAATCAACACAGAGAAACTAAGCCTACATCCACAATACCAACCCCTCCTCCAGGTGAGCAGTCAGATAGCTGGAAAAAGATTGGATACCTTAAGATACAATAGTGATTTCATAAAGTCAGCTATTTGATATCACAAGCGATTTCTCTACGCATTAAAACATTGAGATATTGTATTTTCCTTTTTTAGTCACAAAAAAAGTAGATATGGCGCCTTCGAGACCCTGTCCAAAATGGTGTGTGCAGGTAACTGATTTGCAGCACTCACCATGGCAGCTTCCTGAGCTCCTTTCTGAAGTGCATCAATTTTGTTGGACTGTTGCTTTGTAGTAGCTTCCAGTCTGGCATTCTCTATCTCCAGCCTAATGTTAAAATACATTTGCACTCTGCATCACAGACATTCATATATTGTATATTCAAACATGTCTAAGACTCATGACAAATGCTTTTAAGACACATTGTTGAATGTATAATTATTTTTGTCTCATGGAGTTGACAGATTTTTTTAGCTTTATTTTACATGATTAATTTCCCATTTTCTTTTGTTTATGTGGTATCTAATAAAATAAAATAAATTGATTGGTCAGTCAATACCAAGTTTGCGTTTGTTTGTACATACCTTTGCACAGCTTCCTCTAGCTGTTTGATGGTGGTGTCATAAGCTGCAGAGGCAGACAGCGCCTCCTGGAGTTTCTGAGCAGCAGTGGTGAGCTCCTTTTCCTTTTCATCCAGAGAGCTCTTCAGACCGTTATTACGTCTCTCAGCCTGCACATGCTGCTCTTCGCTTTCCTCCAGCTGCATGACAGACAAAGCATCCATTTCCTCAGCAATGTTAAAAGTGGATGCAACTGTCAGTTCTGCTCTATCACCTACCTATAGCACTAATGGAAAATCTAATTTCAATAAAAATAAAAGTGTTTGCTTCATAATCATTTACACAGCTGGTATCAGAGATGTGGTAAGAATATGCGGCCACAAGGAGGCACTGTTGGCTGTCGGTACCTTTCCTTTGAGCCTGTCCAAGTCTTTGAGGATGCGAGCCTTCTCCTCCTCCAGGTCATTCCGATAGCGTGTGTTGACCTCCAGAGAAGCTTCACTCATTGACAGCTTCTTGAGTGAGTCAGCTAGCTCCTGCTGCAGCTGCCTCAGACTAGTCTGTGCTCAGACAGAATCCAGAGAAAGCAGGGTTTTGGTTAGATGTAAAGGGAGATCCTGAACTGGCATGTGGAAGAAAGCCTAAAAGTTGGTCTGGAGGAAGAGGTGAGTCCTAATCTTACCTCTCTTTCGTTCTTTTCTTCCTCCAACTTGTAGATCTGATCGCGGAAATCAGCAGCCTTAGCTGCGAGCTCTTTATTTCTCTCCTCCACTAGTTGTACTCTCTCCTCGCAGTCAGAGCGCAGCTTGGACAAGATGTCACTGAAGCGCTCCTGGGCATCTGTCACAGCACGCTCCTTTGCGACGCCTTTGTTTTGGGCCTCCTCTAGTTGTTGCCGTAGTAACATGCCCTCACTCTGGGCTTGGGCTAGGTGCTCCTGTGTGGCTTCTTGGCGTGCTCCGGCACGGCTGACCAGCTCCCTCTCGGCATGCAGAGTCATTTCTAGCTCCTTGACATGTGCACTTGCCTGGTCCTTCTCCCGCTGCAGGACCTCCAGCAGTAAGCCTTTCTCCGTCAGCTGCAGTGTGACCCGATGAACTTCATTCTCCATGCTGTTTGCACGAGCCTCTGCCTTGGCCAGCTTCTGGGACAGGCTGTTGATTGTCTCACGTTGACTGGCTGATTCACCTGTCAAAGCAAACACATTAGGAGTTACAAACAAGATTCAAGTTAAGCAAAAAAAAAAAAAGATTGCAGGACAAAAAGATGCACAAAACAAAAAGCTGCTTATAAAATTCAATAAAAGACACCCCAGCCAGTGCAGACAACAGCAGGAGGAAACAAAAGTGGCCCAGACTGAGCAATTAGTCCAACAGCCACTCAAGGCCAACATTGGGTCCGTGTAGTTACATCTAAAATGGTTTGGTTTTAAACACAGGAAAAATTCTGCCAACAGAGTGAAACCAGATCAACTGAGATCACCTGTTAGTGATTCAAATCTGGTTGTCAGTGGCAACTGCTTCAAACAAGCGCTTTACATTAGATCCTCCCTTACATGGATATGCATAAAGGAAGTACATTTTATGAATTACACAGAAGGTGCACTTCAGATTGCAAATAGCTCATACAAGCTGCTGTGCCTCTGTGATAAATAACTTTCGTGTCTCCAAGCATGGAATGTGTCTGAAAGCTCAAAACAATTGCGTGGTGAGACACGGGTAAGCAAGTTTTTTACAAAATTTGAGTTACTACAATATTACATGTGCAACCGTCCATCCATTCCTACAACTGCTAACCTGTGAGTCTGTCTTTAAGACGCTGGTGTTCCTCTTTCTCCCGGAGCAGAGCTCTCTCTGTGTCCGAGTGAGCTGCCAAGCAAAGCTCTGCCTCTTTCACGGCTCCAGCCAGGCGGGTACGGGTGGACTCGACCTCGGTCTCCAGTGTTTCACGAGTCTGCCGCTCATTTTCCAGGCGGGTTGTTGTTATAGCCAACTCAGACTTTAGGGTGGTCACCTGGTTATTGCAGTTGAAGACAGTCTGAGTCAGGGCTTCACTGTTGAGCTTGAGATCTCGCCGAGCATCTTCTAGCTGTTCCTTGAGGGCCTCATTTTCCTCCAAAAGATTGCTCTCTCTGAGACTGCTGTTGGTCTGAGAATGCTCAAGGTCTGTTCTCAGGATGGTCAGCTGCTCCTGTAAGGCAGCAGTCTGCTGGAGCAACTCCCTTTCCCTGTCACTGGCCTCAGTGAGCTGAGACAAGGCCTATGAACAACGGGAAAAAAACATGTGGAGTTAAGATTGCCTCATGAGGACACTTCTTTACAGATTTGATTTCAAATATCACTGTATCACTTTCAGCCACTTATGAAAAAACACAACACCAATGGGTGCAAAATATTAGAATGATGTGTAAACTGTGAATCAAACTGAACTATATGTTCTAAAATGATAGAAACCACTGTCCGAGGATTACCTCATTGCTTTTGCTTATGTTTCTCTTGTTCTCGTTCTCGATCTCTTGCTGCTTACGGAGATGGCTGTTGAGCAGATTCTCCTGCAGCGTCCGAGCACTGCGCTCCAGGGCCAGCAGCCTCTGGGTCTCACTGTGGTCCTCTTCAAGCTGGGAGGTTGACATATAACCCACTAATGTAGTACTCACAGCCAGCTCAAAAGCATTTCACCATATTGCCATGAATTCCAAAACGACAACATCAATATAACAAAAACAGCATTAACAAAATCACTGCACAGAAAAATAAATGAAGTTTAAGTGGATGTACCTGTTTCATGTTGTTGACCATCGTTCTCATTTCCAGCTCCAAATTCCTGAGGGTGAGCTCCACCTTCTGTCTCTCCTGAACCTCAAACTGTTGCTGCTCTTCCGTCCTCCTCAGCTTATCTCTGGTGGTGTTGTACATCATGGTGGCGTTGCGGCGATTTTCCTGCTCCTGTTTCAGCTGAAATCTACACCGAGTGTCAGACAGACATTTCAATTCAATAAATCAAAATATAACATATGATATGGTGCACAGAAATATGAGAAACGAGACCAAGAGTGTGTAAAGGAATGGCTACAGAGTACTCTAATAGCAGGAAAAGGGTTCTCACTTGAGGTTCGTGACTTCAGTTTGCAATTCCAGCTGGTTGCGCTCCAAGCCAGACTTAACATCTTTAACTTCCTCCAGAGAGCTCTTCAACTCCGCCCTCTCCATTTCAAGCTGGCTCACCTTGTCTGTCAGGTAACCATGGCGACTCCTTGCCTTCTGAATGGAGCGCTCATATTCGTGGAAAATGTTCTGCAGCTTCACCATGCTTCTCGAGTCTGTGAGATATATAATATGACAGAGTCAGTAAGGGAGTCTCACCATTTAATGAGCATATGCTAGATATTGTTTTCAAAGGTGGATTATATACACGCCTTTTTCCAAATTAAATGAACAAACTGATTGTGTCGCAAAGTCCTTAAAAGAAACAATAACTGAAATTAGTATTTGTAACAGCTGAATCAGTACCCAAAGTGGCTGAGTCCAGTTTCTGAATGAGGAGGGACGCATGGCGATAGCCTGAAGTGGGAGAGTCGATGTCATCTGTTGCTGTGTCTGATGACTGAGTGAGTTCATCAAAGTCTTCTGCCATCTCAACTTCTTCAGGGTTCTGAATATGGCAGGAAAATGCAGCATTGATATTCATTTCAATTCTGTTTCGTGTACTGAAACTTTAGTAACCAACAGAATTTATGTTTTACCTCGTTTTTCTGCTTTCCACTGGATGACAACCTGAGCCCAACAAACACAGGGAAAAAAGGGGGGCTTATTTGGAAAAGTGATGATGCGCTTAATAGTTGTTTGAAGTTTAATGGTATAATGCAGTATACTATTCCATTTTTTGGAAAATCAGTGGTTAGTCATACAACTACAAGTATGCAGCGAGGAAAATAACTAAAATTAAGAAAGACTGCATCCTAATCACCACCCACCACCAATATTGTGAAGAGTTGTTTAGACTGAACACAAAGTGAACTGCCACCACAAGTTTATTCATACAAATTTGACGGCTGGAGTGTTATTCTTAATTCTGTTTATTTACACAATTTACCAATGCACAAACATGATTTTATAACTTACCAATAATTACAGAAGTTTCTCTTATGTTCTTTAATATCTTCTGTCTGTGTGTTCATTACATCAAGTACTACAAGTTTTTTGCATAAGCATGAATTTTTTGTTCAATCTGATACATTTTTCACTTGCAGAGACCTTCATTTGCTCTCCCTAGAGCAAATTTGGGACCGTTCACATCCACATGCTTCTTTCCATTGCCTTTGAAAGCAATCGTCCCAGCCTGCATAACTCACTTTGCGTTCAGTCTGAACAGACTTTACGGGTTAGTGACAGACAGGCGAAAAAAGTGGCATACTGCATATATACCTTCCTTCATCGTCCGACACGTCACTTAAAGTGCTATCGTCAAACACTGAGAGAGGATCTCCATTAACATGGGTGTTAGTCTGAGGGGCTCTGCTGTGCTGGGCCCCTCTGACCAGCTCCAGCTGCAAGGTCTCCTGTGCAGCTTGCCTCTCCTGTTTGTTGCTATTGTAGGTCTGCTGGTTTGGGAGATGCAATTGCACTGGTGCCCCGTTGGTGCTATGGAGAGCAATAAACCTGATAGTCAGTGTGTTGTGACATCTACATTTTGGGACCCCTTTGAGGTATTGCTGAAGAGAGACGTCATTAAATAAAATCAATTAAAGAATTTAAAATTTGGACTGGGCTCTTTCTGTTGGATGCATCATTGAAAAATATTTGAGCTCAAAACCATTATATAAATGATGGGTTTTCAAAGTCTGAGACTCTGGGCCTCCCCTCAGACAAAGCCTGAAAAATGCGCCTCCTAACCTCCCTTATTTGATCCCACTCACTCAACAATTGAGCCAAGACAGCCTAATATTGCTGTTTGACATATACGTACACTTGAGACTACACTAAATACGTAATAGAGGTCTGTCTTAATGCATTTATTAGTTTCTGACTCTGGGAAAGTGGGAAAAACACTCTCTTTAACCAGATCACACACATTTAGGCTACATGATGTCCTTTTGAGAACATACACTATGTCATATTTTTTCACTTCAGACCCCCTGGGGAGGCCCGCCTCCAACTTTGAAACTACTAAACACAGAAAAGCAAAAATAAAATCTTGTCTTGAAAATCTGACTTGAAATTTAGAAGATTGTGTATGTGTTGTTCTGAAATTGCAAGAGCAATAGCATACCCCTTGGTGGCCGCAGGCTGCTGTTTCTGGTGAACAGCTCCAGCTTGATTTGACAGGCATCCTAACCAGGTCTCAGGTTTCTCCGTACTCACTTCTTCCAATGCCGTTCCACCAGAATCCCAGGAAGTACTAGATTTCTGCACCTCCATTGCAGTCTTTGCCGTCTCTTTGCCAACCTGAAAACACAAAGGCAAATATTTGATAACTAGACTTGAGAGACTATTCCTAACGGAAACAGGTTGGGGCCAGCCTTTTAAGGTGCATTTTGGAGTACGGACTTTTACACTTTGTCATACATAATTTACGGTCACCCCTCCCTTTGGAGACCTAACACCTTAGTGTGGTTACTCTATTTGACATGGTATTTTCAGTTAATTACAAGGACGCATCGATTCTTGCTGTGGCATTCTAAATACCTGAACTGAGAGAAATCAATTTTGGACAGTCTGATATGAATATGAATAAAAACTAAAAAAAGAAAGTTATTCCCAAAACTAAAACTAGAATCTAAAGACAGTAGAATTCAAAGGTTCTTTACTAATTCCACAAGCTCAACTCAGCAGTTTATACTTTAGGTTATTTATATCGCCATCTCACTGACTGTTACAAACATTAGTTGTTTGATTGAATTAAACTGTCAAAATGTGTAGCAAAGACATAGTGTAAAACTAATATTTCCTTTTATGCTTACTTCCAGACACTCAAAAGGCTGGCAAAAATACATCTATTCATCCCAGTGAGATCAGCCTTCTTAAGAAATACCTGCATGTATAAAGACTAACTTCAGCACAGCATGCATTAAAAGATAAAAAACAAAACAGCAATTGCCATATCATCACAATGGCACTTCTTTTTAGGGCAAAGAAGGCGATTATTTGAAAAAATATTCACACCACATAACCTAGAAAGAAAGGGTTTATACAACAGAGCTTATTCAACGTAAAGATACATGCAAAGTCCATGCACAATGAAGGACAAGTCACTACTTAAGAACACACAAGACTGGACCTTGTTTGGTATTCTTGTTTGTACTCCAAAACTAAAAACAAATGAGTATTTTTTATCTGCAAGTCAGTATCAAAGGTTTCTTGAATGGAAACAAATGTAATACTACATGACTTTATGGTTAGTTCAAAATGTAACATGCAAAATTTACTTATACTTAAAATAAAAATATATAGACATGGAAAATGAACATCTAACAGAAAGAAATAAGATGAAGGCCACTTTGAAACAGCTGATTAAAAGAGTACAGTACAGTACTACATGGATAAAATGTAGAGAAAGAGAAACGATCTAGGTGACTATGAGATAGGCGGCCGTCCTCTACCTCTTTCTGGAGCTGGGCCTTTTCTTTCTCCAAATCCAGGAAGACAAACTTCAGCATCCCTACCTCAAGTTTAAACCTTTCCATGTCCTCTTCCAACTCTTCATCAGAAACACCTGGGACAGATGCTGAACGTCTGTTTAGTGAAGGAGGACGAGACTTGGTGAATTCCTCTGGATCCTCGTCTGAATTTGCATGGTTCTTCTCGGCTTCATCTAAATTAGCAGCATTGTGCTTCCAGATAAGGTCCAGATGTGGTTTTTTGAATGGTCCAAGTTTGGCCTCATCTTGTAAGAATGTGTCAACATCAGGCATGGCACGATCATTAGCAAAGGCTGTGGTAACATGATCTATACTGCCATCTCTCTGTGCTGTGGTGAACTGTGTTGAAGAGGACCTGCACTCCTCATCAGTGAGTAGATCTGGACCTCGACAGTTGCTGCTCTCACTTGTTGGACGCTCACACACCTGCAGCCTGTCCTCACATACGGACTTGTCAGTTGATTCGGTCAAAGAGTCTTCCAGTCCAGACTCCCTCTGCTCAGGTATGGTGAGAAGGACAGTACTCCTCGCTCTGGCCATGGGACGCACAATGACTTCTCCTTCTTCTTCATCACTTGACTCTTCTTCTGCAGAAGTAGATTCAGCCATGGCCTGTTCTTTTTCAGTCAAGTCTTTCACAGGACATCTTGATTTAAGCAGTTCTCCAAACTTCTCTTTTAATTCACCAGCAACATTCCTGAAGTTGGATTTTACTTCCCTTTTCTCCACCTCTACCCAGAGCTTCTCATAACGTTTCTCCCACGGAATGTCATCACCCGCTTCACCTCTTTCTTCAGGACTGCGTTCATCTCTAAAGTCATTATCCTTTTCTTCACTGTCAGAGCCCACATGGCCAGATGGGCATGGGTTATTTAGATCTAACTCACATGTACCTACTGCATCATCTTTCTCCTTTGATGGCATGGGTGGACAAGGAAAAACACAAAACAGACGAGACAAAAATGCAAAAACCAAGTTTGAAATTTAAATAAAATACACAATATTCAAGTATATATGGAGGCATTTCAACATTGCATTCTCATACCCCTTAATAAACATTTTCCCAAAAAGTTGGGACAAAATGTCAATAACAAATGTCAATGTTGAACCTGATAAACTTTGTTTTTATAAATATACACTCATTCTTAATTACATGCCTGCAGCATGTCAAAAAAAATTGGGACAGGAGCATGTTTACCATTGTGTTACATCACCTTTTCTTTTAACAGCACTCAGTAAGCGTTTGGGAAGAAAGGACACTAATTATTGAAGTTTTAAAAGTGGAATTCTGCCCCATTCTTGCTTGATATACGACTTCAGTTGCTCAACAGTCCGCGGTCTCCATTATCGCATTTTGCTCTTCATAATGCACCACACATTTTCAATGGGGAACAGGTCTGGACTGCAGGCAGGCCAGTCTAGTACCTGCACTCTTTTACTCCGAAGCCAC